>JAPXFQ010002247.1:0-128396 GCA_028564705.1 Apricaphanius iberus | reverse complement strand
GTAATGTGTTAGATGTCTTGCGATCTTTTCTCTTCTGTATAATCCCTCTTCGAGAAAAGCAAGCCCAAATTGCTTATCTCGCCCAATTTTGGCACATATAGATCACACTGAATGATCACATCAACCGGAACCAATCTTCTGGGTGGGCCAAGCCCCGCCTCCTGGCTTCGGCAGTCGACACTGCCTAGTCAGAACCGACACCACCCACTGCAGAGAGATTCTCCCAGGTCAGCAGAGAGCTGCTGCAGGACAGGAGGGGGGGTCGGGGGCAGGAGCACACTGGGACCAGTGAAACCAAGTAGAACCTTTCCCACGCAGCTGGACAGCGTGAGTTGTACGAGCAGCAACCTGGAACGGGCCAGACCAGCGGGGCTCCTGCCACTTTCTCTTATACACCTTCAGCCAAACTCGCCCAGCCTCGGAAGCAGACGCCGCAGGTCCCTGCACGTCACGGGGAGCCGGAAGGAAGGAGGAGACCAGGCCCTTCAGCTGCTGATGATCACTTCGAGGCTCCGGATCAGGATGCGGTGAAACCTGTGGTTCTCTGCCAGCCCACGGACCAGGGAAAATCCTGCCAGTAAACATCTCATAAGGAGTGAGACCTTTTGTCCTACAGACAGATGACCTAATGGCCATCAGAGCAATAGGAAGAGCATCCAACCAATTAAGCCCCGTCTGAGCTGAAATCTTCGCCAGCTTCAACTTTAAAGTAGAATTAGAACGCTCGATGACACCTTGCGATTGCGGATGATAAACAGTGCCGAACTTGTGGGTTATTCCCATCTGTTCCTCAACCTGTCGGAGATGTTTATTTTAAAAATGTGTGCCATTGTCAGACCTGACCTTAGTCGGAAAGCCATGGCACGGAATCCAGTGGTTAATCAAAGATTTCACCACCGTTTGAGCTCCTCCCGTCTAGCAGGAAAAGCAGAAAGCCACGAGGTCAGTGAATCAATCATCACTAACAGGTAACGGAAACCTCTAACAGGTGTCCCCATATCTGTATAATCGATCACGATCTCCTCGCCAGGCCTGGACAAGTCCTGGAAGGCTCCCATTTCTGGCTTGATAGTAGGCTTAGGATTAAATTGACCACACACCACACATTCACTCAAAAAACGCTTAATCAAATGTGGCAGGAAGGGATGCCAACAAAAACAAAGATTACGTTTCATCTGAGTATATGACACATGTGCCACACCATGAGCCTCCTGAAAAAGGGTGGGTTTTAACGCGGCAGGTAAAACCAAACGGCCATCAGGCCCACGCCAAAAACCATCAGAAAAAACAGCACCTCTATCCTTCCACACAGTCATCTCCTGTGACGCAGCAGCCTGCTGTGCCAACTGCACTTCCTCAGCAAAACTGTCTGACATTTCCTGTGCTGACGTGACAATCAGCTGCGTGTGGACATGTGACAGGTAACCCGCGGCCCCTTTTGCAGCCAAATCTGCCGCAGCATTTCCCCGCACGTCAACAGTGTCAGCCTTACTGTGACCCTTACACTTAAGAACAGCGAGGTTAGCTGGTAACATGACAACATCCAAAAGCTCCATAATGTCTGCATGATGCTGTATAGGCTTACCAGTAGTGGTAACAAAACCTGCTCTTTTCCACTGTGGTAATTCATAATGTATGACAGAAAACCCGTAGTTCGAATCAGTGTAGATCGTTATATCTTTATCTCTGCCCATTTGCATGCTTCAATAAGAGCCCTTATCTCAGCACGCTGTGCGCTCTGCTTGCCGTCAAGCTTCCCTGAAACGACAGTCTGTAGTGAATCCCCATTTTGCTCAACAACTGCAAAACCTGATCTCAACTGCCCTTGCGAATCTCTAAAACAGCAACCATCTGTATAGAGCACAAAACCTGTAGGCAAGGGATCAGATCGCAAATCAGGAAGTATCTTTTGAGCAACCGAATTCAGTCTGACACAGTCATGCTGCTCCCCAGAGATGGTCATTTGGTCAGCCATGTTTATTCCTTCATGCGTAAAAATAATGTTCGGTGCTTCCAAAACTCTGCTAATTCGCTGTTGACGCAAAGTTGAAAGAGTAAACATCTCAGAATTAACCAATGCCATGACTCCATGAGATGTCAAAATATGAATTGGATAACCCCTGACAATGTGTGATGTTTTTTCCACTAGATGAGCAATACCTGCTGCATGTCTCGTGCAAGGCGGCTGTCTCATTTCAATAGCTTGCAGCTTTATGCTAAGATACATAAGAATGTGTCTCTGACCACCTTTTTTCTGAAACAAAATGCCATTAACAACCCCATCTGTCTCTGATGTGTTGAGAAAAAATGGACATGTATAGTCAGGAGTGGATAAATCAGCTGCTTGTGCTAGAGCCTGTTTCAACTTAATAAATGCCTCCTCAGCTGGTATGTCCCATACTAATTTAGCATGCAGATTTTTCATACCATGAGCATTTACAAGCGCTCTGAGTGGTGTAGTTAGGTTCGTGTAATTAGGCACATAATGTCTGGAAAAATTTGTCAGTCCCAGAAATGACAGCATTGATTTAACAGTGAGAGGTTTAGAATGAGCCAAAATAGCATTTTTGTGGGTGTCAGTCAGTCCAGCGCCTTGAGCTGTCACCTTTCGCCCCAGGAACTGGACCTCCTGCCTGACCAACTGAAGCTTATCGCGGGAGACTTTGAATCCCTCTTTTCCCAAATGTTGTAACACAACTAGAGTAGCTTCTATGCACGTTTCAACAGTAGGGGCCGCTAAAAGCAAATCATCCACATACTGGGTCAGAACACAGCCTGGAGGGAGCTGTACAGTGCTTAATGACTGCTTCAATACCTGATTAAACAAACCTGGACTTAAAGCGAAGCCCTGCGGAAGCCTACTATAATGTAGCTTCCTGCCCCTGAATGTAAATGAAAAAATATCCCTGACAGAAGGATGGAGCGGTAAACAGAAAAACGCATTAGCCAAATCTATGCAGGTAAACCATTTTAAATCAGGAGTAAGGGATGCCAGAGCTGTATACGGATTAGGTGTAGCAATGGGAGGGGTTTTGAGGGCCTAATTGACAGCACGCAAATCATGTGCCATTCTGTATTTACCAGTACCTTGTTTTTCCACAGGAAGAATAGGGGTGTTATATGGAGAATCCGATGGTTCTAAAACTCCTGCTTCAAGTAAACCTGCAATAGTGTCTGCAATACCTTCCTCAGCCTGAGGTTTATGTGGATACTGCGGACGCCAAATTGGATCAGAATGTTTCATCCCAAATGCGTTGGGTGTGGTTTGCACTAGACCGACATCAGTGGGACCATCTGACCACAATGAGTCAGGCACAACCTTTAAGGCCTCCACTGCATAAGGATGATCTGTTTTTTCTCTGCCATGATTTCTAAAAAGCTGCAAATGTTCCAAAATGGTAGTATCTGAGAGCTGCGTGTCTATTTTGTACATCTGAGAAGAAGGAGAAAAAGAGACTGAAAGTATCTGGGTAGGAGCCCAATCCTTTAGTGCAACTCCTCTTTTAACCATTCCCCCCAAATCTTTAGCTTGATGTTTCGGATGCAACAATAGCGATATGTGAGGAAGCGCTTCAGCTTCCATCATATACCATTTATGCTGCTCTTAAGTCAGATCAGCAAACAGTGCAACACCCTCCTTCCCCACAAAGCATGGACCCGAAGCCACAGACCAACTTTGTCCTTCAAGTTCTGTTTCAAATTTTTCCTGATATAAAGTAGGATTGCCCCTCTCATATAGGAAGGTAACATGGAAAGGGTCAGGCGGTGGAACAAAAGGCTGGAGTTCAAGCAGCCAAGGCTTCCAGCATCTCAGAAATTCAGCCGCAGAAGATTCACGTGCAGACATCGTAGTCAATCTGGCCCAGAAAATATCAGCCACTTGTGAAGTGTCATCTTTCAGCAAAAATTGACCACTCATGGTGTCACAGCAATGTGTATGTCCATTCGGAAAAGTCACCATAAGTCCATCAGGGGTACACAGGATAGTAGCACCCAGTTTGATAAGCAGATCCCTGCCTAACAAGTTGACAGGAGTGGTTTGAGCAATGACAAAAGGATGTGATAGTCTTTGACCTCCCACTGTAACAGGCAATGGTTGAGTGACAGGGAGAATCATCGGAGCCCCAGAGATGCCCATTATAGACACTGTGTTCCCAGAAAAATTGACGTCTGGTAAAACTCTGTCCAGCGTGCTGAAAGTAGCACCAGTGTCCACCAAGAATGGCAATGAATGTCCATATACGTCCATTGTGAGCATTGGATCCCCCTTAGTCCTGCCCACCAAGGTACTCTGTGGGCATTGTCAAAACTGAGGCCCCCCCTGTCCTCCTTGATAGGAGGGAGGAGCCATATGCTGACTCGGAGCAATTAGAGGAGGTGGCTGACCGGGAACTATAGGGCCCCCTCGTGGGTGTGGACATTCCCTCACCCAGTGTTCATTGGAGCCACACCTGCGACAACCGTTAGCACCTGGCTGCCCTCTTCCCATGCCTCTATTACACCCAAACCTGGCCCTACCACGTGACCTGCCTCGGGGCTGCCATGTCCGATAAGGAGCAGTAAATGGCTGATTAGGTGCAGCTGCAGCATACATCACAGGAAAAGAAGGCAACACTGTCGCTGATCCAACAGTAGGCGCTGCTTCAGCCACCATCTGCTTCACTTTTTTTGACTGATATAAGTCACTCAATTTATTCTGAGCCTCTTTTAAGTGGAGCTTTAGCAAAGCAGTCTCCATTTTCTTATTCTCCTCAGCGTCCTTCAACGCAGAATCTTGCACATCTTGTAAATAATGTGTTATGTGTCTTTCCCATGTAGGCTGATCATAAATATGTGAATCAGGATTATGTTTCATTAATGTAGCAACAGACTCTGGCATGCCTGCTAAAACTGCTTCTCTAAACCAAGTCCTATTATTCCCTGCATCTCTGGGATGTTCCCCAGTAACGTCAACCCATTTATCTTTACATTTATGTTCTGCGGGAGTAACATCAGTTGACCAGGGAAATTTCAAAATTTTAGACGCGGGCGGGGTAGGATATTTTCTCCTGACCCACTCGGCAAGTTCATGCGCGTGGTGCGCAAAGGGGACTTCATCTAGTACACGCGCTAGGTGGCACTGGAGCATCATCTCATTATAATCTGTTAATGTCAACATTCTACCCATAATGGCTTTCCAATCTCCCACCGCTAGGGTTTGCCCTGAAGTCAGCTGATTTAATTTATTTATCCAGCAGTTTCCACCACCAGTCAAAGCGGGGAGTTGCAGAGTGATAGCAGATATGTCAGCCATCTTCCATGGTTTGTAAATTACTGAACCATCCGATGCTCCCACTAAAGGAAGCATTAAATCAGGGCCCTCACGTGCCTCCCACCGAGTTCTGGTATTCTTATAAACCCCCTCGCTCTGGTCATCCCCCAACGTCTGCATGTCGTCAACCTGTACAACTGTTGCACATTCATCATGTTTACTGGGGCTGGCACTCCCTAGAAGGTCCGCAGCCTGCCCTCGTACCACAGATATTAATCTTTCCTGATCCTTCAGGACCTCATCCATCTGTCGTTGAACTTTAGTTAACCTGTATTCGTGCTGCTCCATTTCCTCCATTAATCTACCATTGTATGCCAAGAACAATTTATCAGTCTCCTGTTCTGTTTGTTTGTTAACTAAGTTTAACAGCTGTCTCTTCTCCTCCGCAGTGTGTGCAACAATCCCTTTACCGGTGACCTCAAAGTGCAATTTATAATCTTGTCCCTCATCTTTCACCTTTAGATCACCCTGTGGTTTATTAGTCAATGGTTCATGGGCCACAGACCTCTGTGGTGGGCCGCTCCAGTGCAAAACTCCAGTGTTTGAAGGAAGGGGGGGAGCGGGGGGAGCAGGAGAGGTACCCAGAGGGGGTGGTGCACAAGGAGATTGTGAACTCTGTGAGGCAGCCTGCGTGCTTTGAAGTACGATCTGGCCATCTTCTGTTTCCAACCCCCAAGAAATATTTGTTTGACCAGATGTAGTCATTACGGGGTACATAGTTTGATACATAGTTTGATACGGTGGAGGAGTCTGGTCTGCCGAAAAAATACTTTCTGCAGTAACACACAAATGATCAATACCTTGTCCTGTTAAACCCCATGTTTTCCACATTTTCTCAGTTTTTAAGTATCTCATTTTAGCACCAGTGATGCTCCTAGCTGTTTTAGCCTTATCTGCAAAACGCTTTCCTTCCTCAAAACACATCTGTGAGAGACTCCTCTTATCATCCCCTCGGGCGCCATGACGTGCCCACATGGCCGTCATCTTGGCCTGGAACTGCTTTTTATCTTTTTCACCGGGCTTATCAACTAAAACAGAATATAGTTTTGAAATGTATACTAACAATTGGGCATCTAACGTGCGCCACTCCTGTCCCTGTGGAGCAGGAAGCAATTTATATTCAGCTGCCATTGAAAATTCATAACAAAATCCCAAAATGGATTAAAATTGAAGTAGGTTATTTGTAGTAACTCTGTAAATTATTTATTTTAATTGATAAACTATCAATTCGTAGGCCAAATTTATACCAATATTAATGCAGTTAACAGTAAAGACAGGCAGTTTTTATTTAATTTATTTATTTTTTATAGTGAAGTGGTTTATGTATTATTTTAGTCATGCAACATTAACCTTAATAATGATTTAGTCAAAGCCGAAACGAAGGAAAGCTAAAAAGGTTTATAAAGAACTTTTCATTTTCTCATTAATTTATTTATATACTGAGATTTCTGCTGTTTCGTCTAAAATTCAAAGAATTTTAATGGAGTCCGGCCGGCGCCAAAACCCGGGACGGACACTTCCGCGAATCACACAAAGAAATAGAATTCTCCCAATATAAAGCCAGTCCCATTTATCAGTAAAACAAACCTAAAAAAATATCTGTAAAACTCGCTTTGTAACAGAATCGTAAACCGTTTGCACAAAAAAGAACTCCACCGAATTGGCGGACCAAGTCAAGCACAATAGAACTTCCGGGTCACACCGCGGAATGGAAAGGCCGGGACACAGATGGCTAATTCTTCACTACGATGCTAAACTGAACAAATTGTACTCACAAGTAAACCAACCAAAGACAGAAACAAAATGCCTCCAACAAAACCACACTTTGTCTCCAAAAACTCGAATAACTGTTTAACCGTGTCAAACAAATACAGTTCGGAAGCTAAGCTATCAGAGATCAGCTGTAACCATGAGCACCTAAGCTCAACCGGAAGCGAAACGTTGCCGCTCCGTTACAATAAAAAAGTTAGTTTATATATATATTCTAAAGAGTTTACTACCAGTTATCCATAACAACAGTCCTATATGTGTTAGACAATGCTTTAGACGTGTTTATGTAGGTGAACAAGGTTGAACGCCTTTTTTTATTATTATTTTTTAGATCCAAAGCAGTTATATATGGTTGGTTAGTTGCTTAGTATTTGCAGCTTCGGTGGCTACCAGGTACTAATTTGTTTGCACATGATTTAACTGACATATAAAAAAAGTAAAACTCTCGTTATACATTTCCAGTTCCATGGATGAAGTAATATTACTATGCTACAATGCTACTACGATGGGCGGGACGTAAACAGAGCACGTAAGCCAGCAGCCGCGGTCACGTTAGGCAAGTCTGTTCCAAACCGTTTTTTTGACCAAGGAAGGACAATGTCCTCATAAGCTAAGGGCAGTGCCTGGGTAGGTGAGGCGCCTTGACATTGAGAAACACCCGAAGAGTCACGTTTCCATGACTGTGATTGGTCAAGTGAGGATGCCTGATAGGCTACAACAAAGATTTTTAGAGGACAAGATGGAGCGCCCCCTTTCTGTAAACTCATTCTCAAAGAGACAGACTGAAACCGCCCCCCTCCCCGATAAAACCCTTTGGATCTGTAACAATTTTGCGTCTCCTCCTCCTATAGACCTGATGTGTTGTCTCCATGCAGCAGAGCTTTACTCTGAAATGTTGGATCATTTATCAGCTTATTCATACAGCTGACTGAGGGATTCTCAGCCCAACACTGCTTGGTAATTATTTTGTACATGGCTGCAGGCCCAGAGTGCAGGTACTCCCCACATCCCTGAACGATCCACCATGTTCCCTGGTCTTTCTAGTGACTCAGAGAAATGGGCCTCTAACCCGGGCTTTCCACTGGACGTGTCAGCAGCATGTTACAGGAGCAGCATGTTTTACTAGGGTATTCTGCTGCTTGGCCCGTTCCACGGGGGGCGTCAGCAGCACGTAGCAGCATGGAAGCAGCTGTCACCGACAGAGCCCGAAATCATGTGAGATCAGCAATTTCACGCGTGGTTTTGTCAGTAAACGCAACAACAAGCAGGGAAAAGACTACAACATGGCTCCAAAAGGTCTGTGTTTTATGTTCTGTCCATGTTACATTCGCCAATAAGTTTATGTAATGTCAGGGGATATACAAAATCCCTCAAAGTGCAAAAGAATAATGTTAGTGGTGATCCAAGGTAGTGTAGACCCTCCCGCGACCTACTGACTTCTCATGGGACCGCATAGGTAGTTAAGTAAAGCTACCGGAAAGAAGCACCTTTGTTTTATTTTGAAAATTTCCGGATGCCGAGCCATCTGACTTCCTGTCTTCCCCTATCCAAAATGTCAAAATTTACACGTTTCACAGGCGTTGGGCGTAGAAAATAGGACTGCCGCGTATATTTAGAAAAGTGCTGCGACATGACAATCCTGTGACAGGGCAAACTCGTGCTGCTTTCGCCTCTGACGGAAAGGATTATATTGATTACAGCGGTGGCTACAGCCGCGTATGACGTGCTGCTGCTGTAACATGCTGCTGACGCGTCCGGTGGAAAGGAGGGGTTAGTCGCTCATATTTATATTCATAGAAAGCAATGGCTATTAAAAACCTCCTGAATAGCAAATAAAATATGTTCTGCTGAGGAAGTTTATTACAGCAACATGAGCTGCTTCTGTTGAGCCTCCCTATGACCTGAGGCTAAACACAGGACGGATCACCACAGAGGTGTTTCTTACCCAGAAACTCTGGAGGAGTGGACCAGACCTCCAACAGCTCAGAGTCGTTCAGCTCAGAACCATCTTCCTCTTCGTCCCCTGAGAACGCTTCCAACACACTGCAAGCATTTAAACAAGATGAGTGGGGGCAGCTTATTTCTATAGAACTATTCACAGACAGAGGAGCTCAAGACATAGAAAGAAAACTACAATGAAATTTAAGAATTTATTTACAAAAGGGGCTAACAAGAAGCACATGCAGATAATTAGAATAAAACTGACTGGGGAAAAAAGTGGTTTTAGTTCTGATTTAAAGGAACCAGCGGTTTCCCAGAGTCTAGGAGGGTTTTTGTGACCTGGGCTTTGCTATCAAACCTCTTGAGCTGCTGCACATCTGGGCTGTCTTCTGGTAGAACCCGGATGCCTCTCCCATATGACGTTCCTCCATGGAGATGAAAAGCCAGGTGATCCACTGGCTGCTGGCTACTGGTAAGGCCGGGGACTTTGCTGGATCCTGGGATCGCTCGTAAGTTGTAGATTCTCAGAAAAGCACCAGGCTGATGGGAAAAAAATGGCTCATTGTGACAATCGTTCCCACATATTTCCAGGAAACAACAAAGAGAGGAATGATTTCAAAGGAATGTTTTGGAAACCAGATTTGACCTGTTTCCCATCAGCACAGAGTTTATCATCCTGGTGGATTTGCAGCAGAATCCCCTTGTTTTCTTTACAGGCTTCAAGCCTGGAACAGATAAGTTAGAACTGGGGTTCACAGACTTTGGCCCTGATTCATCTAGATTCCTAATAATTAATGCTACATTGCATGTGTCGCCTGTGGGTTGTCCTTCATTTGCAGGTGATCTACTAAGATTGTGTGAGCAATTATAACAGGCATAGGGAGCTGTATTCAAATGAAGAGTTTGCGGCCACAGCTAGAGACAGGAACATGTGTAGGGATTCTTGATGTGTCTTTGAACAAGAACAAGGCCACTAAGATATCCTTATTCTACTCATGTTGTTGAAATGTACCACACTTTATCATGGCCTCAATTAAATGCCAAGTTGCAGTAGAACCTTTTTTATCTTGAAAATGTGTAACCTGTTATTGTGATTTACTACATTTCAGTAACTGGAACCCAGGATGATTAACCACTCTGGTGGAAACTAATGAGGATCATAACTGCGCTTGGATATCGATACAAAATTGAGACCGGGACACCCCTAATATTCAGCATGAGGGAAAGCACAAATAATCTGCTTGGGTCGTGCTCCAGGTTTAACAGGCACAATGCCTCTTTTGGCAACGCTGTGTGGTTTACGGTGATTTAAGTGCAAACCGTTGATAATTCAGGCCCTTTATGTTCAAAGGTCCAAATCTGATTCTGGATTAGGTTGAAGGTCTAGAACATCTAAGGACAAACTAATCCTGTTGATTACAAAGGAAAACCAAACAGCACTTGATGAATACAACCATTTAGTTGCAGTGACTCTGAGCTGCTCCAGTGTTTTAGTACTATAACTTTACCAACTGCACAGGGTTTCATGCCTCAACATGACAGGGACATGAAGGACCTGTAACTGGTGGGTTGCAATTAAAGTACAGCGGAAAACTTCAACAAACATACGAAGAAATAAATTAATGTGGACATTTACTTTCTGTATTCATGGAGCAGCCTCAATCTGGACCACACGGGATATGTTATACAGTATTTGTTTTCATTTTATGACTGCATGTAGTACAAAGCAACCACATTATTTAATCTTTAATGGTATCTATTCATTTTGTTAATGTAATCAGCTTTAACAGTTTGCCCTTAATGCGCCTACTGGCGGTACAATAGATGGTTTACAGAGAATAAAAAACGAGGCCCTGAACAGCTATTGGACCAGTCTGTGCTGGATGCACACGTTAAAGCAACATAAAGACATATATGTTAACAACATATATGTATTTATGTTGCAATCATGTTAACTTCAAACAACCGTCTAATCCAACATTACTTTAATAAGATAGTAAGCAACTATGTGCATGTGCAGCCTCCACTAGATGGCACTGTTGCATCAGAGATGGCAGAAAATCAGAGCCCTCTCCAGGAGAGATCCATCCTCTGTCACTCTCCTCAAACCTTCGCTGAGAACATCAGACTGTTTTCACATGAACTGGTTTCTGACACCTTCTCCTCCGTATATCAGACTTTTAACTGCATTATTACTGAAGAGCAGAAAAAAACGGTCTAAAAGACCCCTGTCCCAACACTCAATTTTTAATCCACTGTCAAGGAAGCTGGAGACAAAAATTGTGTAGATTAAATCTGCCGAGACCTTTTCTCCAGATACATAAAAAAGAGAAAATGAACTGTAATGTTCGGAGAGTTCAAGCCATGTTAAAAAGTTGCCTTGATATTCAAGTATTCAACTGTCGCTTCTTTCATATGACAAAAGATGAAAAATGGCTGCATTTAATCAGCTTCAACAAAACATTAAAACGCAAAGAATGTATCAGCAATGAGCTTAGAGAAGAGAAGCAACTGCTGCTCATCAATCTGGTACTGATTATGAGGACCCCTACACCAACATTCCTAGTCCATCATTCTACCATGAGAACAATCACTCACTAGTGAGAAACCTTAAAGAAAGCTGGCAGTTCTCCATCTACAAGGCTTTGATGCATCAGCAGTTTCAGCCCAGCGTCAGACTGGACAATGCTCATAGAATTACAAAAAACCCAAGAGCTGTATCATAGTCGCACCTCAGTAAGCATGCTGAGTGTCCAGGTTCATGTTTGGACAATTCAAAAATTATTGTAAAAATCCTGACTTATTTTTCTTCCAGCAATCATAGGAAATCCCTGTCTCTCTGCAAAGAATATGGCTGCATGACTTCAGATGGCGCAGAGCTGTAGCCCCAACATCAACTGGGAACAATGATGGTGGACAGAGCTCATTGCTACATGATTGCTGCTTGACTTTAATAGTCACCAGCTAATTGTATCATCATAAAACTTGATATACTAACACAATGTTATGGTTTATAAGCTATGCTTAAAATCAATTTGATTCAGTCGATCTCAGTGCAAAATATCCAAACAAGATATTTTACAAAGAAAAAAAAAAGAAAATGACAACACCCATGGGTTTTTTATATACTGGGCTGGAAAGATCTTAATGGAATCAGCTGTGTTGGTTTGGGCTCTGTCTAAAGCCTGGAGATTTAGCAAATTAAATATGCTTTATTGACTCAGTAAAAAAAAAAAAAAGATGCAAATTAACCAAATGTCTGAGTTCTTAATATAAGAGAGTTTTATTGTGGAACTCTGTGCTTTTCAAATTATTTGTGAGAATACTCTTTGTGATGAAGCTTAGCCTATTTGTTTCAGTTTGATCTGCTCCCGGCTCTGCAGTGCAGCGGAGTGTAGCATAGCGGGGGGCGCAGGAGGCGGGTTTATAGAGAAACGAGCCGTTTCACTTCGTGTTCTAACATTACAAGTTCAACTTTAGGACATATTAATACTGTATAACACCAATGGTTACATTTTATCATATATATGTATATCCCAGAAGTTGAAAGCTGTAAAATAGCATGATATAGTCCCTTTAAAACTCTGTTTTCATCAATCGCCACACAGAGACTGAAATTGGAGAAAATGCAGATCTCCACGTCGGCCAGAGTTTTAAAAAAGATTTGTTTTTGGTGCCAAAAATCTGTGTTTACGTGTGGATGAAAGGCCAAACCAGCTACGTGTGTACAAGGCAACAGTTTCATAAAGAAGATCCTCAGCTTCATTTTTTTAAAGTCTTCTACATACAGTCAGGTTAGAGCCGAAACATCTGGCTGGCACCCCGACATCTGCAGAGAGACCAGTGGAAGTAGGCCTTCATGGTTGGACAAAGTGTAGAGCAGACTAGAAGATATGAATCAACTCTACCAATAAAAAGCTTTTTTTTTTTTTTTCCCAAAAATATTATGCAAATCTTGTATAGGTCTGATTATTCTAATATCTTATTTTGTCTCAACGGAATTACAATAACAACGTGGAGAAATCAATAATACAGGCCAGGGAACACGTCATCTTTTTCGTCAAAAACTATACAGCTCTATGTGGAAATAAATATGTATTTCAATACAGGTCGATGGGTTAAAAAACAGGATCTGTTGATCTGCTGTAGATTGTTGACACCTGGAATCAGACAAAATATGACTCGTCAGAAGAAAGGAAGTAGTATGGTTGCAGCTTCACACACACATTAAAACCAGCAACATTCACACCAATCACACTTCGGAATGGAGTCAAGTAGAAAAGGTTTCCTGCAGTAATGCCTCAAACACTTAGCAGACCAGAGCTTTCTTGATCTGAACACAAACTCCACAGTTCACCTGTTAGCGCTGTCTAACTGCTCGCTCATTAAAAACCCATTCCTCTGCATATTCGTAGAGAGGGGGCTCAATAAGGCAGCCAAAATGCTTGTGCCCTCACTGAGGAAACAACTGCTCATTTCACACTGCCCTCTTTATGGTGCAGCAGGAAATGGGCTTTAAAAACGGGCTAGATCCATCCTGACCCCGCAGCTCCCGCTATCAGATCAAATAAAAATTCAACACACAAAAGTCTCTCTCAGCAGCCTATATATGGTGGGACAAAAAAGTATTTAGTCAGCCACCAATTGTGCAGTGTTCCACTTAAAGGCTGAGAGAGGTCTATAATTTTCATCATATGTATACCACAACTAAAGCGCATCCGGAAACTAGTCACAGAGCTTCACTTTTCCCACTTTTTTATGTTACAGCCTCATTCCAAAATTGATTAAATTCATTTTTCCCATAAAATTTTAAACACAACACTCCATAATGATAATGTGAAAAAAACGTCTTTGAAATTGTTGTAAATTTATTACAAATAAAAGACTTGAGAAATCACATATACATAAGTATTCACAGCCTTTGAAATGAAACTCAGAATTGAGCTGAGGTACATTCTGTTTCCACTGATCATCCTTAAGGTGTTTAAGCAGATTAATTTGAGTAAATTAAATTGATTGGACACAATTTGGAAAGGCACACACCTGTCTATATAAGGCCCCTGGGTTGACGGTGTGTGTCAAAGCACAAACCGAGCATGAAGACAAAGGAAGTAAGTGTAGACCTCAGAGACAGGATTGTCTTTAGGCACGAGGCTGGGGAAGGTTACAGAAACATTTATGCTGCTTTGAAGGTTCCAATGAGCACAGTGGCCTCCATCATCCATAAGCGGAAGAAGTTTGGAACCACCAAGTCTCTTCCAAGAGCTGGTCGGCCTTCTAAGCTGAGTGAACGGAGGAGAAGGGCCTTGGTCAAGGAAGTAACCAATAACCCGATGGTCACTTTGTCATAGCTCCGGCATTTCTCTTTGGAGAGAGGAGAACCTTCCAGAAGGACAACCATCTCTGCAGCAATCCACAAATCAGGCCTGTATGGTAGAGTGGCCAGACGGAAGCCACTCCTTAGTAAAAGGCACATGGCAGCCCGCCTGGAGTTTGCTAAAAGGCACCTTAGGGACTCTCAGCCAATGAGAAACAAAATCCTCTGGTCTGATGAGACAAAAATTGAACTCTTTGGAGTGAATGCCAGGCGTTACGTTTGGAGAAAATCAGGCACTGCTCATCACCAGGCCAATACCATCCCTACAGTGAAGCATGGTGGTGGCAGCATCATGCTGTGGGGATGTTTTCAGCGGCAGGAAGTGGAATACTAGTCAGGATAGAGGGAAAGATGAATGCAGCAATGTTTAGAGACATCCTGGATGAAAACCTGCTCCAAAGCGCTCTTGACCTCAGACTGGGGTGACGGTTCACCTTTCAGCAGGACAATGACCGTATAAGCCCACAGCCAGAATATCCAAGGAGTGGCTACAGAACAACTCGCTGAATGTCCTTGAGTAGCCCAGCCACAGCCCAGACCTAAACCCAATTGAACATCTCTGGAGAGATTGAAAATGGCTGTGCACCGACGCTTTCCATCCAACCTGATGTAGCTGAAGAGGTACTGCAAAGAAAAATGGGCAAAACTACCCAAAGATAGGTGTACCAAGCCTGTGGCATCATATTCAATACGACTTGAGGCTGTAATTGCTGCCAAAGGTGCATCAACAAAGTACTGAGCAAAGGCTGTGAATACTTATGTACATATGATTTCTCAGGTTTTTTTTTTTTTTTTAAATACATTTCCAACAATCTAAACATTTGTTTTTTCATTGTCATTATGGGGGCTGTGTGTTGAATTTTAAGGGGAAATAATTCATTTAATCCATTTTGGTATAAGGCTGTAACATTAAAAAATGTGGAAAAAGGGAAGCGCTGTGAATACTTTCCGGATGCACTGTATGAGAGACAAAAGGAGGAAAACAAATACAAATCCAGAAAGTTACATCAATTCCCTCCCTAGATTTTTTGTGGGGTTGAGATTTGCAGACTGGCTAGGCCACTGCAAGACCTTGAAATGCTTCTTAGGAAGCCACTCTTTTGTTACCATGGTGATGTGTTTGGGATCATTTTCATGCTGAAAGACCCAGTCACGTTTCATCTCCAATGCTCTCACTGCCCCATTCATTCTATCCTTCACACAGATCAGTGGTCCTGGTCCCAAAGCATGATGCTTCCACCCCCATGCTTCACAGTAACTATGCTGTTCTTTGGATGCAACTCAGCATTCTTTCTCCTTCAAACACAACAAGTAGAGTTGTTAACAAAATGTTCTATTCTGGTTTCATCTGACCGTATGACGTTCTCCCAATCCTCTTCCGGATCATCCAGATGCTCTCTTGCAACTTTCAGATGGGCCTGGACATGTACTGGCTAAGCAGGGGGACACGTCTGGCGCTGCAGGCGGCATAAGTTGTTACTGATGGTAGCCTTTGTTACTTTGGTCCCAGCTCCCCCCCGTGTGGTTCTGGCATTGTTACCAATGGCCGCTGGCTGCTCTGCTTTGTGACCGCTTAACATGGAGGCCGCCATTGCTCCTCCATTGCTGTACTACCTCCATTTGGCCGCTAGGCCCCCATTGAAAAGCATTGGACTTTAGACACGTTAAAAACAACTTTAATGCCTGGTGCCCATTTTTTAAAAACTTTCTATGGCTACATATTCTTCCTGTGATAACGGTAGGCTCATAAAAAGCCTGGGCACCAGGTTGGTTTTCGTAAGATAATTTTTCGAAATCTTGAAAAATTAATGAGGGGGCCGAGCCAAGTTTAGCATCAGAGCTAAAGACGCGGGAGCAGAATGACCGTTATTACGACCATACACGCCCCGCGAGGGCAGAGTCTACAGTGAAGATCCCGCCCCTATGCCCTTTTTAGGAACATGCTTCGTCAGAGCTGGGGAGGAGTAGTCTGTGAATCCGCCATGAATTCCCCCATGAAAGTGTGTCATTGGGTGTTTCTCAATGTCAAGGAGTCTTGCCTACCAAGGCAGTGCCTCGGTAGGCAAGACGCCTTGCCGACGAGGACATTGTCCTTCCTTGGTCAAAAAAACGGTTTGGAACAGACTAGCCTAACGTGACCGCGGCTGCTGGCTTACGTGCTCTGTTTACGTCCCGCCCATCGTAGTAGCATTGTAGCATAGTAATATTACTTCAACCATGGAACTGGAAATGTATAACGAGAGTTTTACTTTTTTTATTTTTTTTTGTATATGTCAGTTAAATCAAATGTGCAAACAAACTAGTACCTGGTAGCCACCGAAGCTGCAACTACTAAGCAACTAACCAACCATATATAACTGCTTTGGATCTAAATAATAATAATAATAAAAAAATAAAACAAACATTTTAGATATAAGCCTGATGGTTAAAAATAGTTGACTTACATTTAAAATAGAAATTTTCCCCTGAAGTAGGTGCTGCCGGCTCCTACCGCGCTGTATTGTGGGAAATTTTTTACCGAGAGCAGGCTCAAGGCACGTCTGATGTATCCTTGGTTCGTTAGCTAAACGGCTACCAAACGGAGGACAGATTCTTCCGTAGAACATGAACATTGGAACACGCCTTGGCGGTCCCTGATGACGTATCACCTAGGTAACCGGGGCGGGACCAAGGCATCAAGGCGCAGTTCCTGGGCATTGAGAAACACCCATTCTGTATATTCTTTTTTACAGTCTATGATTGTTACTCACCATTCTTGTGATCATCTTGACCCCACAGGGTGAGATCTTGGTGGAGCCCCAGATGGAGGGAGATTATCAGCAGTCTGGATGTCTTCCATTTTCTAATGACACTTGGTTTCTTCCCACCAAGCTGCTTAAGCCTGGTGCAGCTCTACTATCTTGTTTCTGGTGTCCTTTGACAGCTCTTTGGTCTTGGTCATAGTGGAGTTTGGAGTGTAACTGTTTGAGGTTGTGGACAGGTGTCTTGTATATTTATAACAAGTCTAAACAGCTGCCATTAATACTAGTGACGGACAGAGGAGCCTCTCACAGAACAAGTTGCAGGTCGGTGCGAGACAGAAATCTGACTTGTTTGTTGGTGACCGAATACTTATTTTTCACCATAATTAGCAAATAATTTATTTAAAAATCACACCATGTAATTTCCTAGCCCATGTAAGTTTTTTTTCTCATTCTCTCTCATAGTGGAGGTATACCTATGATGAAAATTATAGGCTTCTCTCATGTTTTTAAGTAGGATAACTTGAAAAACTGGTGGCTGACTAAATACTTTTTGCCCAATTGTAAATTTCTAATACTTCTATTCACGACAAATGAAAAAATCCTGAATGACTTAGACATACATAGAAATCAAACCAATTCATTCCAATAATTACGTTTTGCATAGTAAAGGATAGTTTTATGTCAACCCAACAACTAAAGTGAGTACACCTCGTAAGATCCTCAATAAAAGAGCCAAAGAATATCAAACAAAAAATTATCAGCAAAGGAGCTGAACAAACCTTTATAAACATCTGGAAATAGCATGTTCAATTTTTCCCCATTGTCAAAATAACCTGAGATCACCTCATTAACCTGTCCTGGAAATTGTTTTTTAACAAGGAAAGAGGAGTGATATTTGAAAAAGTAAGGCCTACATATTTGTTTTTATCTAACTTAATTTGAGCATGGCTAAGTCATAAAGGGAATACGTTGGATACGTCGAGCAACGCATCCAACGGATGAAGTTTGACGTATGTACTTTTTGGCTTCCATAGCCTGCTTCTGAGGAAAAAAGAACGCATGGGCGGGGCTTCCTCTGTTGCCGCACGTTCTGCGCTATGGTGGATTGTAGCGAGAGAGTGGCTTGGCTTTATTAGCTAGATAAAGCTAGACAACGTTGACATCGGGTGCATCAGCGCCCATTATTCAGATGTGTTCTGAGTTTGGGGAGTTTAACCATTTGCTCCAGGAACTGCTTATGGATGAAGTTCACTTTCAGTGCTACTTCCGTCTCTCCCGCACCTAATTTTACGACCTCCTGGGCCGCATCGGAGCTCAAATCTCCTACCAGGACATCAACTACAGGTTCTCCGTTCCTCCTTAGGAGCGCCTGTCCATCTGACTTCGGTAAGTGTTATTTATGATTTTTTAAATCTGCGTTTGTTGAAAATGTTTTCACTGGGCCCGCGCTTCATTCAAGATACGTGTATAGTGACATAACTACAGTGAGACGCTCTGATTGGTTGCCGCACTGCGTTAACTGCGTTGGATCCGTCAAAAGTTCAGCTCACGTCATTGGCGTATGGGAGGAGTGAGAGAGGCAACTTAAATTACTTTCTCCTTGTAGTACAATAAATGAATATTCAACATTAAATAGGCACTGACATTAATGCTCTGGAACACTACTGAAACAGGATCTAAGTGGACTGTTGGGATGCAGGCTAGCATTAGAGGGAGGAGGTGATGACATGTAGATATATGAAAGGAAAGTATAGGTGCTGAAGAGCTTCTGCTGAGGCACAAAGCCAAAAACTCCAGGAGGTTCCTAGGTGGAGCCAGAAGAACGTGTGAAAAAGAGTTGCAGGATAGGATGTAGAAAGATAAATAACCCTTAGTACACACTAAGGCTACGTCCACACTAAGCCGATAAGGTTATACGGGGAGTTAGACGCCTAATGTTATCCACTCAAAACGAGCATTTACGCCCCGTTTAAGGTCCGTTTAAGTTCCCATGATTGCGCAATCCCATACTGACCTGTGCAAATACCGGGCATGCGCGAAAAGACGCACGGAAAACGCGTATAATCTACGTGACAACAGTGCCTACATAATATACAAGAAGATCTACAGCACAGTACATATCTGCTTGTCCCGTTAACCGAAGAGAACAATAGCTGCTCAGAAGAAGAGAGAGTTTTTGGTGTGGACAGACGACGAGATCGAATTATTACTCTTTGTTGTTGTCTTTGTCTGTAGTGTCTTGTTGTTATTGACGCAGCATTCATTGATGCCACTTCCTTTCATTATCCGGGGAAGCTGTCCACACTTGCTCGTTTAGCCGTTGATTTAAGATTTACACGGCTCTCTTACCCGGCTAATAGTTATCCGGCCAAAGACCTTAAACGACACCGGGTTAGACTAAATAATTATACGTTTAAGGCATTACCCGGCTTAGTGTGGACGTGGCCTAAGTGGGTAGAAAATGACTCATTACACAGACTACTAAAATACATAATTGAAATTATGCAGGTAAGGACCTTTCTACAAACCAAAAGACTTCCTTTGAAAACTTCATTGAGCTTTTTACCCTCATCTTTGCTCCAGTAAAGAACTGCGAGCAGGCTTCTAGAGCCTTGTGTTCCCTTGAACAGGGGAAAAAATCTGTAGCAGACTTTGCCATTGAGTTTCCAACTCTAGCCGCTGAATCTAACTGGAACGATCCTGCTCTTAGAGGAGCATTTTATAATGCTTTAAACGATGAAATCAAAGACGATCTTGCTTCTCGAGACGAACCCGCCTCTCTCGATAAATTAATTGCTCTAGCAATTAAACTAAACCTGAGACAAAGAGAGCAGAGTTTTGTTTAAATTTGAGTCACCTGAAAAGGGCATTTTTCATCCCACCTCTTCTCAACCCTCTAGAGAATCATCTCCAGAGCCTATGCAATAAGGTAGGACCAGGACTAGCGTTAGATGGCAGTCCCATGATTTCAGTCTCCCTCCAGACAGAGCCAGTTTCCTTGGTCGTCTTGGGAAACCATCACGAGACCATTCAGTTCCTTGTTTTTCCCATAAAAGACAGTTATTAGGTATTAGGTTATCCCTGGTTATCAGCACACAACCCCCAAGTCAACTGGGCTAGCCACCGGATTGATACCTGGAGCCCCCACTGTCACCAGAACTGCTTACAATCCGCTATTCCTGAAAGAAAACCCTTGGAAGAAACAGCTAACATCCATCTTCTCCCCGGTGCTCCTCTTCCTTCCGGCCATCTCTACAATCTGTCTATCAAAGAACGCGATGCCCTGAAGAAGTACATGCAGGACTGTCTCGACGCAGTTATTATCAAAAAAGGATGGATCTCTAAGACCCTGTATTGATTACCGTGGGCTCAACCACATTACCATTAAAAACAAATACTCACTTCCTCTTCTCCCTTCCGCACTAGAACCTGTTGCCAAAGCCACCATCTTCTCAAAACTGGATCTTCGAAACACTTACCATCTTGTCCGTATTCGTGAAGTAATGAATGGAAGACTGCATTCAAGACTCGCATTGGACACTTTGAGTATTTGGTTATGCCCTTTGGTCTTTGCAATTCCCCAGCAGTCTGCCAGAACCTAGTCAATGATGTCCTACGTGACTTTATTAATAAATTTGTCTGTTTAGATGACATTCTCATTTTCTCCCAAAACCTCCAAGACCACTGAAACCACATCCGCCAAGTACTTCAAAGAAGAGCAGGGAAAAACTATCAATTCAAACCGCCAAACGTTTAAATCCAAGACAGTTCCGTTGGTCATAATTCTTTTCACGATTCAATCTAAATATTTCATACCGCCCTGGTTCCAAGAACAAAAAACCTGACGCCCTCTCTAGAATTTACCAACCCGACGATGCCCCTCCAGAAGACACCACCATCCTACTGTCTTCCTGTTTTGTTGGTTCCCTCACCTGGCAGAGCGAAAAAGATATCAAAAAAGCCCAGCAAGATGAACCCATTCCTGGTGGAGGTCCACCCAACCGGATGTATGTTCCTACCTCCCTGCGAGCTCGCACCATCCAATGGGCTCATTCCTCCTGTTTCTCCTGCAATCCCTGATCCAGCTGAACCATAGCTCTCCTTAGAAGATACTTCTGGGGGCCATCCCTAAACAAAAACGTTTTGGAATATGTTTCAGCTTGTCACAGATGTAATCACAACAAATCATCTCACAGTCTCTCGCAGGTCTGCTCCAACCTCTTTCCATCCCATGGTCTCACATAGCACTCTACTTCGTCACCGGCCTACCACAGTCAAGAGGTAAACATGTCATACTTACCATAGTTGATGGTTTTTCCAAATCCTGTCATCTCATTGCTCTCTTCAAGCCCCCCTCTGCCATATTGAAAGCCTGGCTACTCTTCTACCATCTCTTCCGACTTCACAGCATACCCTCTGAGATCATCTCCGATCGAGGACCCCAGTTCGCTTCTAAGGTAAAGAAACAGTTCTGCTCCTCATTGGGGGCCAAACCATGTCTGCATTCTGGATTTCACACTCAAACAAATGGTCAATGTGAACGGTCACACTGCAGTCAAAATTCCACCACCTGGAGTCAACACCTTCCCTGGATAGAATATTCTCACAACATCCATACTTCATCTGCAACTGGTTTTTCCACGTTCGAAGTCTCTTTAGGTTACCAGCCTCCAATGCTTCCATCATTGTTCCCTGACCCAGTGGTACCTTCGGTTCGAGCCCGACTTCGATCCATCAGGAGAATCTAGCAACAGACCCATTCTGCCCTGCAGAGAACTGCCGCTTGAAATAAAGCTATCGCTGACAGGAAAAGAAGACCCGCACCAGTCTACACCCAAGGCCAGAAGGTATGACTGTCAGCTAAAACTTCCCTTTAAAGTCACTTCCCAGAAAACTCGCTCCACGGTTCCTAGGTCCATTTTCCATTAAAAAAAGTTATCAGTCCTACCACAGTCAAACTAAAGGTTCCTTATCATCTCTGTGTCCATCCCGTATTCCACGTCTCCCAAGTCAAGCCCGTCTCTGACAATCCTTAGTCCAACTCCCATTATATGGATATACGCTGATAGTAAACAGATCCAAGTTGCTCCAAACTTGTATGGGTGAGTAAATGCACATATTTGCTAAAAAATAAGGTCCAGGTTGCAAAAAACGGTACTCCCCCATTAGAATGCTTCTTTTGGGTGAGATGGGGTCAAAGGGCATTTCTGTATCCTTTTTGTAGCATTTACTTCCTCTAATTTTACCTAACCAGCCACATGTTTCATCATTTTAGTCTCAAAGATTTACTTCTTCAGAAGGGTTAGGGGTTAGCATCACAGCATGAAGCACAGCAGTTTTCCACTTTCCAAACTGCTGATCTGGTTTTGTGAAAACAAAATGCAGTTCAAGCAAATAACTGATCATGAAGGTTAAACGTGTGTGAGCTAGATAAGTGTGAAAAACATTTTTTAATCAACCCAGTCATTCTCCTGATCTGGCAACAGTCCGTTTGTTTTAGCTTAGCTTAAACAATGTCAGTGAATGGTAACGGCTAGCATTCGGTGTGAAATGTTCATAAAAATTCCCCAATAACAATCCTAATCATTCCTAATTATAGACCTCAATATTCATATTGATTGCAAGTGAAAAGTAATAAGTAACACAAAGGAATTACAGGAGCTGATTTAAATTTAGGACTATAATGGTCACAAGCCAGTGATATCTGGAGCCGGTCCCAAGTCCGGAAAAATGCAGAGGGTTGCGTCAGGAAGGTCATCCGATGTAAAACCTAAGCCGACGACCGCCACCAGTGCTGTTGACCTACAGGTTGGAAATTGGACTACTGTTGGTGAAAAGAGGAGAGGAGGAAGGTGTGTTGGTAGCCAGAGAGAGAAGAGAAAATTCAAGAGTGTGGAATTAAGAGTAGGGACTTTGAATGTTGGGACTGTGGCAGGTAAAGCTGGAGAACGGTGGACACGATGGAGAGAAGGAAAGTGGATATTCTATGTGTTCAGGAGACCAGGTAGAAAGGTAGCAAGGCTAGAAGCTTAGGATAATGATTCAAGTTGTTTATTAATGTTGATGCTGATCCTTTCATGTGGTGGAAGACAAATGAGATTAAGTTCCCCCATGGTGCAAATGTTGATTAGTGTTACCTCTGTGTCCTGGGAACTTCAGTTCCAAGTGAGAGATTTTTTTTCATTGCAGGGGACATTGTAAGTGCAACCCACTCTCGCCTTGATGCAGACAATGTTGACAGGCTTATCTTCTTACAAAAAAATGTCACAATAGCAGAGGAAGAATTAGCTCATGTCAATGTTGGCAAATTCATATTGTACTTGATATCCTAAATGTAGCCTATGTTCATTTGCAATGGGCAAAGCACGAGGTATTTTTGAATCTCTATGAATTTATATTTCCCCAAATTTGTCATTGATAAAGTGCACCTTTTATCTTGAAACTGCTTACCTATCTTTTTATACTACTACTTAGTGTGGACTAGAAATAAAGTCTAAAATGCACTTTAATAGTGGTTTTGTTTACATTTTGGTGTTTTAATTTTTTATACATATTTTATGCTATCTTGTAATAGTAGTAGCCAAGGAAAAAAAGGCAAATCTACAGTACTATTTGAGTTTATTGAAGTGTTGTGCTGGATAACGGTTTACTTGAATTATTCTATAGTTATTTAGCATTGGAATTGTTTGGAATTTGTTCTGAGAAGAACAAGAAATAAATAATTGAGAGAAATGTACCATCACTTTATGCAACCCATATCGAAACCGTGCCGAATCTGTACCGTAACCGTCACTTAAACACCGAGGTGCGGACCGTACCGTGAGCCACCTGAGCTGTGTACTGTTGCACCCCTAGTGCCAAGAGTGTGATAGGAAGATGGAAAGATTACTTTAAAGAGCTGATGAATAAGGAAAATCAGAGAGAATGTAGAGTAGAGGAGGTGACTGTTGTGGATCAGGAAGTAGCTGAGATTAGTTAGGATGAAGTGAGGAAGTGAGCTTTGAAGAGGATGAAGATGGGGAAGGCAGTTGGTCCTGATGGCTTTGGAGGTATGAAAGCGTCTAGGAGAGGTGGCAGTAGAGTTTTTGACTAGGTTCTTCAACAAGACCTTGAAGGCTGAGAAGATGCCCGAGAAATGGAGGGAAAGTGTTTTAGTGGTACAAGGGCGATATACATAACTGTAACAGCTAGAGGCACTTTACAAGAAGAGTTATTACAATACTATGTTTAATTTATGAATTAGAGACACAGAGAAGATTGAGTCGTGACTACTCAACAATCCCTCACACTGAGCAAGCATGAAGCAACAGTGGAGAGGAAAAACTCCCTTTTAACAGGAAGAAACCTCCAGCAGAACCAGGCTCAGCGTAAGCAGTCATCTGCAGAGACCGTCTGTAGTTTGGAGAAGACAGAGCAGAGACACAGAAAGAGCAACAGAACTGATACAGAAGTTGGTAGCAGGATGTGGAGAACGTTCCCCCATTGGAATGCCATCTTAGTCAGCGTGGTCAAGCAGGGCGGGTCAGGAGCACCTACTGTAGGAAGAGACTAAGAGAAAACAGGTTAGCCCTTGAATTGACAGCACATCATGCAGTTGGGGAGAGGTAGGAGAGAAAGTAGGAACTGACTCTAATAATGTCCTCCAACAGCCTAGCCTAAAACAGCATAGCTACTAACATTAACCTGTCTCCTAGTTACTAGGAGACCTAGCTACTAACACACTCTACCTGGCTTACATTAATCTATCTCTAACTAGCTACTCTACCTCTTCCTATCTCTTCCTAGCTTTTGACACTCTACCTGGCTACTAACATTAACCTGTCTCTTCCTCGCTACTTGTCTAACCTGTCTCTAACTGTAAGCTTTGTCAAAGACGAAGGTTTTAAGCCTAGTTTTAAAGATAGACAAGTTAACTGCTTCATAAACCAACCCTGGGAGCTGGTTCCATAGGAGGGGAGCCTGATAGCTGAAAGATCTGCCACCCATTCTACTTTTAGAAATCCTAGGAACAACCAGTAGACCTGCAGTCTGAGAGCGAAGGGCTCTGTTAGGAACATATGGAACAATCAGGTCTCTTATGTATGATGGAGCTAGATTATTAAGGGCTTTATATGTCAGAAGGAGGATCTTGAACTCTATTCTAGATTTTGCTTGGAGCCAGTGAAGAGAAGCTAAAACAGGGGAAATCTGAACTCTTCTTTTATTCATTAGAACCCTAGCAGCAGCATTTTGGACTAACTGAAGACTTTTAATTGTATTCTCTGAACTACCTGATAATAAAGAGTTACAGTAATCCAGCCTTGAAGTAACAAAGGCATGGAGTAGTTTTTCAGCATCACTCCTGGACAGGATGGTTCTAATTTTTGCAATATTCCTAAAGTGAAAAAAGAAATTCCTAGAGACTTCTTTAATCTGAGATCTAAATGACATATCTTGGTCAAAAATAACACCGAGGTTCTTTGCTTTATTACTGGAGGCTAATTTAATGCAGTCCAGACAGACCTTAACATGCTTTGTAAGTGGGAAAACTTCAAAATCAGCAAAGTATCAAATACGTTTTCTCAGTGAGAGCAGAACGAAGTGGAGGAAAAGCTAAAGAGGTAGAGGTATATCTGGAAAAGAGGAATGAAGAGTAGTTGCACCAAGACAGAGTACAATTGTGTAAATGAGAAAGACACAAGTGAAACAGTAAATTTACAGGGAGTGGAAGTGAAGAAAGCAGAGGACTTTAAGTACCTAGGGTTAACGGTCCAAAGCAGTGGAGAGATGTGAAAAGACGTGAAAAGCAGGTTGGAATGGGTGGAGAAAAGTGTTAGGTATGATGTGTGATAAAAGGGTTTCTGCAAGAAAAGGGAAACATGTACAAGGCAGTAGTTAGATCGGAGAATTTGTATGGTTTAGAGACAGAACCAATGAGGTAAAGGCAGGAAGCAGAACTGGAGGTTGCGAAACTCAAGATGTTGAGATTTTCTTTGGGAGTGACGAGGATGGATAGGATCAGGGATGAGTACATCAGAAGAACAGCTCATGTTAAATGTTTTGGCGATAAAGTCAGGGAGGCCAGACTGAGATGGTTTGGACATGTTCAGAGGAGAGATGACGATTTTATTGGTAGAAGGATGCTGAGGACGGAACCACCAGGCAGGAAGGAGAATCAGATTTATGGATGTGGTGAAGGAGGATATGAAGTTAGTTGGTGTGAGGGCAGAGGATGCAGAGGTTAGGACTACATGGAGACAGATGATTCGCTGTGGCGACTCCTGAAGGGAAAAGCCGAAAGAGAAAGAAGATTAACTTGGGACTTGACTAGGGACTATATTAGGATAAAGCACCACTGTAAACCTCTGCTGCAACATTTCATTTGGATAAAATGTTGTAAATGCCCTACAGCAGGGATCCCCAACTCCAGGCCTCCAAGATGGACAATTTGAATCAGCTGTGGTAGAGCAGAGACACATCTAAAACTGGTAGGGCACTGGCCCTTGATGCCTGGAGTTGGGGACCCCTGCTCTACAGTAAACCTGGAGGTGACAAGCCAGATGTCACAGTTATAGTAATTCATAACAGCCCAGCTGGTGTATTTCAGCCCGGGAGCTTGGTTAAGACAGGCCTTTAAGCTCATTGTACAAAGGATGCAACAAATATACCTTTATTGGTAGTATAACAAGATTTTTATGTTGTCATTAAGGGACATGAGTAGTAATTTGTTTCATTTACAGAATTAGGAACATCTACTTGAGTAATTTTAATGAATCATACTTTTAACTGTCACTTGAAGTAATTAGTATTTTTATTTAATTAAAATAAACTTGTTCTAACCAAAAATCAGACAAGGACACACACTTACAGTTTATGTTAAAGTGAGACCTTTCGTCAAACTTTCTTATTCTGTTATTTTTTGCCGTTGAGCTTAATATCAATGTACTCTTCAAAATATCAGAAATTACCAAGGAAATAATTTCCCAAAAAAATCACTGACTGTAGAGATGATCTGATGTTCTGATCTGTTACTCAGTGCATACTTGAACAGCCTTTTTACATATTACTATTTTAAAGGGACTATATCATTCTATTTTACAGCTTTCAACTTCTGGGATAGACATTCTATATGCAAAAATGTTACAGTTGGTGTTATACAGTATTCACCCTAAAATTGAAGTTGTATCCTGTAGTTAACGTTGGACCACAAAGCAAAATGTCTTGTTTCTCTCTATATACCAGTGATGTCACTAGTTGAACACTTTCTAGGAGAGGGAGGTGCAGCTGCTCAGAGAGCAGAATTCAGGAGCATTACACACACATTGCATGAATTTAGCCAAAAAACACTGGTTGGGTTTTTATGATAAATGTCATTACCATATGGTTGAAAACTCCAAAAACTTGATTTTGCATGATACAGCCCCTTTAAATTTATTTGCGTAATATTTTGAACGGTAACTTAGTTTTTATTCCTACAAAAATATGTGGAAGTAATACTGCTCTTAACTGAGGACAGTTTTTGCATACTTTAGCCACATAAAACATGGCGAAAAATTTCCAAACGTTGCGTAATTTAGAGCATTACAGAGAGATTCTTCAGGGGCTGAATATACGATTCAAGAACCGAGAAAACTTGTTGAACATGTTAATCCAACAAAGAGAACTGTTAGAAAACAGTCACATGAAGCTGAAGAAGCCGTAACCGACTAAACTTGTGTGTGGAAAATATCATCTCCAGAACAGTGAGACGTTTCCCGAATAAACCCTGGATCACCATTCTTTCTTCAAAACGTTCAGTTCAGGAACAAGCTCAGCATCCTCGTCTCCTGTTTCCAGCCAAAGAGATATCCCCCTCTCCTCTGACCAACACCTGTCCAGTCACACCTCAGATATTTTATCTTCAGCCTCAGTCATGAAGTCTTCTACTTCCACAACTTTGTCTTCGACCAAGTCAGGAAATGCTGCTACCCCCTTTATCTCACTCACCCACCTGTCTGTCGCTAGAAATCAGATGAAGAGGCAGATGGAGAAACTGAACCAGAACAAGGCTACAGGTACAGATGGTGTCAGCCCCAGAGTCCTGAAGACCTGTGCAGAGCAGCTCTGTGGGATTCTGCAGCACCTCTTCAATCTTAGCCTGACCCAGGAGAAGGTTCCAGTGGTGTGGAAGACATCTTGCCTTGTTCCAGTTCCAAAGAAAACTCATCCATCAGTCATCAATGTCTATAGACCCGTCGCCCTGACATCCCACATCATGAAGGTAATGGAGAGACTCCTGTTGCCCCACCTTAGTAAGCAAACTAGAACCTTTCAGGACGCCCTGCTTATCGTCGTGGAGTTGGCGTTGAAGATGCCATCATCAACCTGCTTCAACCAACTCACTGTCATCTGGACAAAGCAAGCAGCACTATGAGAACCATGTTCTTTGATTTCTCCAGTGCATTTAACACAATTCAGCCTGATTTACTTTGTCAGAAACTACTGAAGACACAGGTGGAGGCCTCAACAATCAGCTGGATCAATGACTACCTGACAAACAGACCACGGTTTGTGAGACTGAAGGATTGTATGTCAAACCAGCTGGTCAGCAGCACAGGAGCACCACAAGGGACTGTACTCTCACCATCAGATCCATGCCTATTGTTGATGGGTTTTCACACGCATCTGTTGTGGGCTGGGCCTAGTCAAAGTCCACAGCTGTTTTTAGTCCCAGTCCACCACTGACCACAAGGGACTGAACTCTCACCATTCCCTTTTACTCTGTAAACCTCCAGTATAAGATTGAAACCTGTCATCTGATGACGTGACGGACGTGCGTATCGCGTCATTTCCTGTTTAGTGACTCACTTGGCTGAAGCATCTCGGTGCTCTTGCCCTCTTTAATTTATCGAATTTTCTCTGTCCAGAAGCTTTTCTGAGTTATTCTAACACAGAAACACGTTGAAACACTTATTTTCTGTTGGTGTTCTTTACGTTTTGGGAACTCGTTAAGTGTTACACTTGCTTTCTGGGCTAGTTAAGGTATCGCTAGCGTAGCTTAGCTTCACTGCTAGCATGGCTACCGCTTTGTCTCCTGTTCCTCCGTCTCTCTCTGAATCTCCTCCTCTCTCCTGCTCTCTGTGTCAGATGTTTAGTCACTCCTCTGCCTCCTTTTGCGAAGATGGTAGGTGTAATAAGTGCAGCATTTTTGTAGCCTTGGAGGCGAGGGTTGCGAAGTTAGAAACCCGGCTCTGCGCTGTAGAACAGCCAGGCCCAGCAGTAGCTAGTGCAGAGTCAGTTAGGACAGGACCCTTTAGCCGTCCCCCAACAGCTCCCGTGCAGCCGGGATCTGAGGCGAGCTGGGTGACGGTTCGTAGGAAGCCTAGCGCCAGACCCCAGCCCGCGGCCAACTTCCAGCCCCTTTCTCTGAACAATAGGTTCTCCCCGCTCAGCGACGCACCCGCCGAGCAGGAGAGGCCAATTCTTGTAATTGGCAGCTCCATAGTTAGGAACGTTTCTCCAGAGACACGAAAGACCACCGTCAGATGCCTTCCAGGGGCCAGAGCTGCGGACATTAGGTCCCATCTATAGCTTTTGGCCAAGGACAAACGGCGGTATAGCAGGATCGTTATCCATGCTGGTGGCAATGACACCCGGTTACGGCAATCGGAGGTCCCTAAAATTAGAGTAGCTTCGGTGTGCAGGGCTGCCAAAAAGAAGTCTGACTCTGTAATTTTTTCTGTTCCCCTGCCTGATCGTAATAGCGATAACATGTACAGCCATATGCTGTCGTTTCACCTTTGGTTGTCAAGGTGGTGTCCAAAAAACGATGTAGGCTACATTTATAACTGGGGGACCTTCTGGGGAAAACCTGGACTGTTACGTAGAGACGGCATCCCTCCCACCGTGGACGGCGCTGCCCTTCTATTCAGGAACATTGATAGGGTTTAGTCTAGTTCCCCAATGCCGTGACAACCCAGAGTCCAGCTCAGGGAACAGGGACTGCCACCCACCCACTACACTATGGAGAAAGTTTCACGTCCACTACCCAAAATTAATGAATTAAAAGTTCATGCTACTAGAGCAAAGAATAAAAATATCATAAAGATAAATAAAACTCCGACTGAACAGAAAAATAAATCAATTAAATGTGGTTTACTAAACAGCCTTATGGCTCATTCTTTTTATTTTATTTTTTATTTTATTTTTTTTATTTTATTTTTACTTATGTTAAATGTTTTATGTGCACAACTGTACCGAAAAAAATTCCTAGTTTGTGAACTTGTTCTCAAACAATGGCAATAAAACCGATTCTGATTCTGATTCTGATAAGATCTCTCTCCTCAAAAACACTCCTGGTAAATGACTTAATTTTTGATAATAATAATATTTATTTTTTTTGTCTTACAGAGACATGGTTGCAGGAAGAGGACCATGTCAAAATAAATGAGTCAACTCCCCCTAGCTACTTAAACTTTAGTGTCCCTCGAAGTACTGGTTGAGGAGGTGGAGGAGCCACCATCTTTCATTCAGATTTACTAATTCCCAAAAAAATAATAGTTACAGTTCCTTTGAGCATTTAATCTTTAGCCTTCCTCATACACATAACAAAGCAGTAAAGCCACTTTTATTCTTGGTCTTATATCGTCCACCAGGCCCTTATTCTCAATTTTAGATCAGATAGCAGAATTTCTATCTGACTTAGTTTTAAAAACTAAGTTATTATAGTTGGAGACTTCAATATTCATGTTGATAGTGAAAGTGATAGTCTAAATACAGCTTTTAACATTATCTTAGACTCAATAGGCTTTACTCAAAATGTGCAGGGACCAACCCATCGTGGTCACCACACCTTAGATCTTGTGCTGACTTATGGCATTGACTGTGAAGAACAGTCTATGCACATAACCCTATCCTGTCTGATCATTTTCTGATCAATTTTAAATTCACTCTGACCATTTCAAGCCTGAAAGAAAACTTAATTATACTAGAACGTTATCAGACAATGCTGTAGCAAGTTTTAAAGAAGCTCTTCCAACTTTAGTTTCCTCAGTATATAAAAATACAACAGAAAATAATGATTTAACTCCTGACCCCCCACAACTTCGACGTTTTAGTTCATAGCATTAATTCCTCCCTGCGTCTGGCAAGAGACAAGGTTGCCCCTTTGAAAAGGAAGGTGGCTAGCCATAGAAGATTAGCTTCCTGGTTTAATTTAGAGCTACTTACACTAAAGCAGAATGTTCAAAAACTAGAGGGAAAATGGCGCTCCACGCATTTACAGGATTCTTATTTAGTGTGGGAAAATAGTCTATTGCTATATGAAAAGAGCCTTCGAACAGACAGAACAGCATCTTTTTATCTTTAATCGAGGAGAATAAAAATAATCCTAGGTTTCTTTTTAATACAGTTGCCAAACTCACACAGGATCATAGCCGTGTCAAGCCAACCATTACCCCAGCTCTTAGTAGTGACGACTTCATCAATCTTTTTATAAATAAAATGGACTTTATAAAAAATAAGATAAATGGGAATCTTCCCAATATGCTTGCTTCTTCCTTAGTTAATGAGGCAGCATCCAAAATGGTTGAACCTAATGTATGCTTGAACTGCTTTAATGCAGCTGACCTTTCAGATCTACTAAAATTATTAGCTTCATCTAAACCTTCAACTTGCATGTTAGACCCAGTCCCAACTAAACTTTTAAAAGAGGTTTTCCCTTTGATTGCTGCTCCAATTTTAGATAAAATGAATCTATCCTTAGTAAATGGATACGTACCACAGGAGTTTAAGATTGCTGTAATTACACCTCTACTTAAGAAACCATCTCTTAAACAAAACGACTTCATTAACTATAGATCAATACCTAATCTTCCATTCTTATCTAAAATTCTTGAGAAAATAGTTGCACATTGGATGTGTGAGCATTTAAACAATAATGAGCTGTTTGAGAAGTTTCAGTCAGGCTTTAGAGCTCATGATAGCACTGAAACTGCTCCGGTGAAGGTTACTAATGATATTCTCATAGCCTCAGACAATAGATTGGTTACCGTTCTGGTCCTGTTAGATCTCAGTGCTGCCTTTGACACTGTTGATCACAATATTCTCATAGAAAGGCTTCAAAGTGTCGGTATAATAGGAACAGCACTAGCACTTATTTGTCCAACAGATTTCATTTTGTTCAGGTAAACAATAGATCTTCCTCTGCCTCAATGGTTACCTACGGAGTACCACAGGGTTTGGTGCTTGGGCCGATCCTTTTTACTATATATATGCTTACATTGGTAAAATCATTAGGCAGCATGGGATAAATTTCCATAGTTACGCAGATGATACACAGCTATGTCTATCCATAAATCCAGATGAATCCAATCAGTAAGGTAGACTACAAACATGTCTGGAAGACATAAAAATTTGGATGACTCTAAACTTCTTGCTTCTGAAATCTGATAAAACAGAAGTTGTCGTCTTTGGACCAGAAGCTCTGAAAAATAAACTACTTAGTCAACCCCTTCACCTGGACGGCATTAAATTAGCCTCCAGCAATAAAGCAAAGAACCTCGGTCTTATTTTTTACCAAGATATGTCATTTAGATCTCAGATTAAAGAAGTCTCTACGATTTCCTTTTTTCACTTTAGGAATATTGCAAAAATTAGACCTGTCCAGGAGTGATGCTGAAAAACTAGTCCATGCCTTTGTTACTTCAAGGCTGGATTACTGTAACTCTTTATTATCAGGTAGTCCACAGAATACAATTTAAAGTCTTCAGTTAGTCCAAAATGCTGCTGCAAGGGTTCTAATGAATAAAAAAAGAAGATATCACATTTCCCCAGTTTTAACTTCTCTTCACTGGCTCCCAGTAAAATCTAGAATAGAATTCAAGATTCTCCTTCTGACATATAACGCTCTTAATAATCAAGCCCCATCATACATAAGAGACCTGAGACCTCCATCATACATCATCGCTCTGAGACTGCAGGTTTACTGGTAGTTCCTAGGATTTCTAAAAGTAGAATGGGTGGCAGATCAATCAGTCATCAGGCTACGCTCCTATGGAACAGGCTCCCAGGGTTGGTTTATGAAGCCGACAACTTGTCTATCTTTAAAACTAGGCTTAAAACTTTCCTCTTTGACAAAGCTTACAGTTAGAGATATGTTAATAGGTAGTTAGAGACAGGTTAGACAGGTAGCGAGGAAGAGACAGGTTAATGTTAGTAGTCAGGTAGAGTTTCAAAAGCTAGGAAGAGATAGGAAGAGGTAGAGTAGCTAGGTAGAGATAGATTAATGTAAGCCAGGTAGAGTGTGTTAGTAGCTAGGTCTCCTGGTAGCTAGGAGACAGGTTAATGTTATTAGCTATGCTGCTTTAGGCTAGGCTGTTGGAGGAATTATTAGAGTCAGTTCCTACTTTCTCTCCTACTTCTCCCCAACTGCATGATGAGCTGTCAATTCAAGCGCTAACCTGTTTTCTCTTAGTCTCTTCCTACAGTAGGTGCTCCTGACCCGCCCCGCTTGACCACCCTGACTAAGATGGCATTCCAATGGAGGAACGTTCTCCACATCCTGCTACCAACTTCTGCATCAGTTCTGTTGCTCTTTCTGTGTCTCTGCTGCCTTCTCCAAACCCCAGACGGTCTCTGCAGATGACTGCTTATGCTGAGCCAGGTTCTGCTGGAGGTTTCTTCCTGTTAAAAGGGAGTTTTTCCTCTCCACTGTCGCTTGATGCTTCCTCAGTGAGAGGGATTGCTGAGAAATCCTGACGCAATCTTCTCTGGTTCTCTAATTCCTAGATTAAACATTGTATTGTATTAACTTTTCTTGTAAAGTGCCTTGAGATGACATTTGTTGTGAAATGGCGCTATATGAATAAACGGAATTGAAAATCTGCAGAAATACTCAGACGACTCTGCAATTGTCGGCTGTATCAGAGATGGAGAAAAAGCTGAATACAGAGAGCTGGTGGAGCGCTTTTTGGCATGGTATGGAAACAATCATCTTACCTTGAATGTGAACAAAACAAAAGAGATGATTGTAGATTTCAGAAGAAACAAGGAGAAATCAAAGACCGTCTCCATCATGGGAGAATAAGTGAAGGTGGTTGAGGAGTACAGATACCTCGGAGTTCACCTGGACAACAGACTGGACTGGAGAATCAACAGTGAAGCGTCTACAAGAAGGGACAGAGCAGACTGGACTTTTTGAGGAAGCTGAGGTCAATAAGATTGGCAAGACAGAACTGAAGTTGTGTTTTCTGTTCATCAACTTTCATTATTATTTTGCATGTGAAATTGGACTAAAAGAAGCCACTGATAGGCTTGGCAGTGTGCGTTTAAGGTGAGGTCATTGAGAATGGAAAGTAATTGCCTTCCAGAGAGTTCAAAACAGGTGGAGTGGGCCAGGCTGCAAGCACTAAAAGACTTCTGCAGAAATGGATGCCGTTTCTGGTGGAAGGCCGGCGATCAACAAGGGAGAGAGTGGGAGAGATACCGGCATCTGGAATGTTAAAAACCAGCTAGTGAAGATGGTACGCTGAGCCCGCCCATGTCCTCCCCCCCTACCTCGTTCCTGAGATGACAATGGGAACACAAGCAGACCGTTCTGGGTAGGGCTAATGGGACACGACCCAGACTGAGCTGACCCTAGATGAAAAAGGGGCATTGGTAATTTGTCATTTGAGACCTATTTGTTATCATTGGTTTTTGCCTTTGAGGGCAAGACAGGGAAAAATGTCCTACTCCTTCCTATCATATTTCCTTCTCTGCAGCTCCAGGTGGAAGCTGACTGGAAATAATTTCTGGTGGTACCATAAAGACCTTCTTAGAGCCATGGAAGTGTGTACCCTCCTCTGGAGGACAAGGTTGATCTCACTGGACTACATTCTCTAACAGCATGTCCCAGACTTTGACATTGTACTAGAAAAGTTGGTTCTTCCTTATGTGTGCAACCCGGCAGCTTTAGACAAACCGTATGGAGGGCCTTGTTGCCTTACGGTGTTAGGGAAGCTTTAATCTATAACTGGGAACTTTCCTTGTTTCTTTTTTTCCAGGTTGCACACTCTGTAGAACAATCTGTTGTAGTTCAGTTCATTAACTAAATGAAGACTTTTGAAAAAGTTAATTTTTGAGTTTGCTGACTCACCAGTGTCCTTTGAGTCATTGCCAGGGTGACAGGCCTGGTTGGAGTTGTAAATCAAATGTGTGACTCCAACCCCACTGTTCAGTCACACTGATGTACTCTTATCAAAGGGGGCAGCAGATGTAGCTGTTAGTTAAAATGTTAAAGTTCCCAGAGATGATCCTGACCTTCAGCTGTCTGGCAAACTTCACATGGTTGTCGTACACAAGAACGTTAGCGATGAGGCTCTCTTTCTGCCTGGAGAAAGAAGATGGTCCTTCTGTGGTGTTTGGCTCCACCATGACTTTCAACAGTGTGTGAGGAGATCTGGTCCCATCCCACACCTAAAAGACAGGAAATAGGAAGCAACATATGGCAGTAAACCAACAGCAGGCCCTTTATAGTTCCATTCTCAGAAAAAGACGTCAGAACAGGAAAACACACAAGGTTAGAAACACTGCCACCAAGAACCATCATACGCGTGGTTAATGGTGATCATGCAAAAGTTAGTTCCGACCCAGTAATTTGATTAGACAAGAGGCATTCCATGACATTCCATATTACACTACAAATGCACTGGGACTTTTTTACAGAGAATATCACTCCGCTGAACAGGCATTAATGGTTCGTTCACAAAACCTAAAACGTCAACGCCAAGAATGGATTAAAGATTAGATGTAAAGTCTATGGTTGAGCCCATCAAAGTCTCTGCGGTGCTGTGTATGCTTTTGCAACGGCAATTTTCTAGACGTTTGCTGCTTTCCAAGCTTCAAAGCGGCAAAAGCTAGCAACACATAAACTAAGCTAGCTGAACTTCTACGTCAATCCCCTGAGCGCTAACCAATTAGAGCGTGAGTCACTGTAGTGATGTTGCCAGACATCGACCAATCAGTGTGTCTCACAATATTGATGTCACCCAACATCGATGTTGTATAGCCAGCCACGATCCCCCATTAAAACTAGGGATGCACTGAGACTGATACCAGTATCGGGTATCGGCCCCGATACCGTCTAATGTACATGTATCGGTGTATTGGAACCAGTTTAGGTTCATGTTTTCTTCCTGGCCGGTAGGGGTCGCAGGTTCGTACAGTTGCTATGTTGACCCAGTGTGTAGAAGAGGTGTGTCAGGAAGTTTTCCCCATGCGAGAGGCAAAACCATCTGTTCAGCAATCTGAAGCCTCCCGCTCTATTACATCCCTTTGAGTGGAAATATGAGTAAGTTTTTCTCTTTATGTTAGGTTTTGCACAGGATTTAAGATATTATTGGGAATGAGTTTGATTTATTTAGCATGTTTTATAGATTGAGGATCTGATAGGAAGCAATGTTAACACTGTTGAAATTAACCCTTTAGTGCACCTATGCCGAGGATGTTTGTTTAAATTGATCATCTGTGCTGTACACTAATACTATTTTTTCTGTATTTTGTGTCATTTCAATTTCACACTTTGTTGCATTAAATTCCGTCCAAATACAACACGTGCCTGTTCATTGGAGGAGAGCGATGCAAGAAAGAGTTTAGCTGGCTGTGAATCTCAATATAGGACACTGGATCACATTGAGTGCAACAGTACAGTGAAATCACATCATTCGGCGGGGGATTCAAGTGCCGTTCTATTCGACCATGGAGAAAGGAGACTCAGGAGGTCAAAATGAGGAAACACAGTCAAATCATTCCAGAAGATCCTCAAATTCCTCAGGAAGACTGTTAGATCATCAGCAGCATGTTCATGCCGATCATCAGCATCAAGCCGAGCCAGCATGACAGTGGCGCGAGCACAAGCAGATGCACAGGTTAGCCTACGCTGAAAAGGAGATCAGCATTAAAGTTGAAAAGGCTTATCTAGAAGCAACTCCGGACCCGATAAACCTGCAAAAAGAAGCTGATGCAGCCATGGCCAAAGCAGAGGTAATGGAGTCAGCAGTGGCTCAATTTGACAAAGCAGATTCAAAAGAAGAGCTGTCATTTTTATCCTTACAAGCAACCACAGAACAAAAGGTGAGTGAATACATCAATAAAAACAATTACACTAGCCAAAAGTCAACTAGTAACTGGAGGACTGGAAAATTTGATGATAAGCCAGAAGGTTACCTTAGTTGGAAAACTACATTCCAGAGTACCATCACGGACCTTGGTCTTACAGCCAGTTAAGAATTCAACCTTCTCATAAAGTGGCTAGGCCCAGAATCTTCTGACAGTGAAAGACACCTGGCAGCTCTTCACCCTGGCCCTGCACCACATCTGCCCAAGCCTCCTCCGTCCCATCAGGAGCACGGCGGGGAGCAACAAAAACAGGACCAAGATGTAACAACTACATGCACAGAGGTATGTGGAAATAAAATCACAGGCAAATCCTGTTCCAAGATCTGCTTGGTACAAGTCTATCCTAAAGGTCAGCAAGAAAAAATGAGGGGGATATATGCAATAATCGATGATCAAAGCACCCGGTCACTTGCAAAGACAGTTTTTTTGATACATTTGATATACAAAGCACAACTGAACCAAACACGCTGAAAACTTGTAGTGGTGTAACACAAGTGACTGGGAGAAGGGCAGGTGGCCACATAGTCGAGTCATTGGAGGGGAAAGCAAGTTTTTCTCTTCCCACTCTCAGAGTGCAATGCCATCCCCAACAACAGGGATGAAGTTCCCACTGCATAATCAGCTTTACACCACCCTCATCTAAAAACAATAGCTGTTGAAATTAAAACCTCTTGACTCCAAGGCAGATATTCTGTTGTTGATAGGACAAGACCTCCTGAGAGCACACAAAGTAAGGGAACAAATTAACGGCAGAGACAATGACCCATTTGCACAGAGGTTAGACCTGGGCTGGGTTATTGTTATTGATGTTTGTCTTGGCAACGCTCACAAACCAAGTAAAATAAATGTACTGAAAACCCACATATTAGACAATGGACGACCAAGCTATCTTATTCCCTGCGACAGTCACCTCAATGTAAAGAAGGACTTCAGTCTGAGCCAAACTAAAAGCGGCTCTACACAAACACCAATGTTGTGCCCGCATCCAAAGCTTACAGCTGAGAACTTATGAGAGACTGTATTTCGGCGAACCAGCAACGACAACCAGCTTGGTCAGTCAGTTGAGTACATGATTTTTTCTGGAGAAGATGTCTGGGTTTTTCAAAGATAAAACAAACAGCTGGGTCGCACCGCTTCCCTTCCAAAGTCCCAGACGCAGGCTCCCAGATAACCGGCCCTGTGCCTACCGGCGGCTTATGTCTTTACGACGTATGCTAGACAAAAAGCCAGAAATGAAAACACATTTTGTTGAATTAATGCAGCAAATGTTTAACAACCAACATGCAGAACTCGCTCCACCTCACAACAAAGGCAAAGAGATCTGGTACCTCCCAGTGTTTGGTGTGTATCATCCCCAAAAACCGGGGAAGATACGCGTGGTGTTCGATTCAAGTGCCCAGTTCGATGGAGTGTCCCTGAACGATGTCTTACTATCTAACCCAGATCTAAACAACACGCTCCTGGGCGTGTTGCTCCGCTTCAGGAAAGAACCAGTCGCTGTCACAGCCGACATTGAACAAATGTTCTACTGCTTTGTAGTCCAGGAAGATCATAGAGATTACCTTCGGATCCTATGGTACGAAGACAACGACCTTGCCAAGGACATTGTGGATTATGGAATGAGGGTGCACGTCTTCGGCAACAGTCCCTCCCCGGCAGTGGCAATTTATGGAATGAGGCTGGCAGAAAAAGAGGTTAAAAATGAATATGGAGCTGATGCACGGAACTTCATAGAGCAAGATTTCTACATTGATGACATAAGTATTTTCTTAAGTCTATTCCAACCATTGCCGAGGCGGTTATCGTCCTACAGAGAGCACAGAAAATGCTTGCTCTCTCCAACCTTTGTCTCCACAAGATCGCCTCCAATAAAGTGGAAGTGGTCAATGCATTCTGTCTTGAGGATAGAGCCAAAGACATCAAAGACCTGGATCTGACCAAAGATGAGCTTCCAGTCCAACACAGCTTGGGGGTAAGTTGGAACCCCACGTCAGTTACAAAAGAGCAGAAACTCTTCACTCGTCACAGTGTACTTTCAACTGTGAACAGTTTGTTTGACCCTCTTGGCCTGTAACCATCAAATGCAGACTTCTACTTAGAGAACTCTCTAGCAGTAACCTTGAATGGGACAGTTCTTTGCCCCAGGACATGTAAGAGAGCTGGAAGGAGTTGGCATGACTCACTGAACAGTCTGACGAGTCTACACATTCCACGCACCTACGTCACGTTTTCCATCTCACAGGTGGCCTTCACCGAACTTTGTGTGTTCTCAGACGCTTCAGTGAAAGCCATCGCTGCGGTGGCTTACGTGAAGGTCACACATGAAGACCAGCACAGTGAAGTTGGGTTTGTCATGGGAAAGGCCAAACTGGCTCCCATACCGGAGTCTACCATCCCACGATTAGAGCTCTGTGCTGCAGTGCTTGCCGTGGAGATATCAGAGCTCCTCAAAGAAGAGCTAAAAATCCAGATTGACAAAACGTTTTACACCGACATTAAAGTAGTGTTAGGATAGATCAATAATCAAGGCAGAAGATTCCACATATATGTGAATAATCGTGTGCAAAGAATCAAATAGTTGTGCTCACCAGAACAATGGAGATACGTTCCGACAGAACACAATCCAGCTGACCAGTACTCCCGGTCTGTACCAGCAGGAAAACTCTCAAGCACGTCGTGGTTCCATGGCCCAGCGTTTCTTCTTAAGGAAGAGACTGTAAGAAAAGGGTCCCTTCAAACTCATTGATCCAGAGTCAGATGTGGAAATCTGGCACAACGTTAGTTTGCTTATGACCACGGCTGGTCCAGGAGTGTTAGGTTCATCACGCTTCAAAAGGTTCTCAAAGTGGACTTCTCTTGTCCGTTCAGTGGCCTACCTTCACCACATCGCCGACAGCTTCAAGTCCAAAAATGGTGGTGAGTGTAGAGGCTGGCATCTTTGTAAAGCAATTCTCAAGGGTGATGCCTTACGTCAAGCGGAGCATACAATCATTAGGTGTGTGCAAAATTACGTCTATGCAGAAGAAATAAACTGTATCATGACGAAAAGGAAAATCCCATGCACTAGTACTCTTCTCAAGCTTCATCCCATCATAGATAACGACAGCTTACTGTGAGTGGGAGAACGTCTTGCAGAATCCAACTTAACGAGTCATTAAACTAACCCTCTTCTGATACCAGGAAAGCATCGTATTGCTACACTGCTCATCCGACACAACCACAAGGCTGTCCAGCACCAGTGAAGACATTTCACAGACGGGGCTGTGAGAGCAAGTGGACTATGGATAGTTGGTGCGAAGAGGTCCATCAGCAGTGTAATCCATAAATGTGTTACCTGCAGAAAGCTTCCGGGCAAGATGGGGCAGCAAATCATGTCAGACTTGCCTGCCGAATGCCTACAGACTGACCCCCCGTTCTCTTACGTTGGTCTCGATGCGTTTGGACCATGGAAGGTTTCAGCACGCCGAACCAAGGGTGGCCAGGCTAACAGTAGGAGATGGGCAGTCTTATTCACCTGCATGTCCACCAGGGCCATTCATATAGAAGTGATTGAGACTCTGAGTGCCTCTAGTTTTATTACTGCGCTTTGTAGGTTTTTCGCCATCAGAGGCCCGGCGAAACAGTTGAGGTCAGATCGAGGAACCAATTTTATTGGCGCTGCCAAAGACCTGAAGTTGAATCCTCCAAAGCCTGATGAGACAGTTTTGGATGACTACCTTCAACAACAGAGGTGTTCCTGGGTGTTCAACGCTCCACACGCATCCCATATAGGCGGCACCTGGGAGCGTATGATAGGAATTTCACGACGCATCCTAGATTCCATGCTCCTCCAAGCAGGTAACCTAACCTTGATGCATGAGGTCCTGAAAACATTGATGGCCGAAGTCACAGCCATCATCAATGCGAGGCCCTTAATTCCCGTTTCCTCCGATCCTGATGCTCCATTCATCCTGACACCTGCGAGTCTACTCACCCAGAAGTTTTATCCGGCTCCAACACCACGTGGAAATTTCACCAAGGCTGACATGTATACGCGTCAGTGGAAAAGAGTTCAAACCCTTGCTGACACATTCTGGGCCAGGTGGCAGAAGGAATACTTCCACATGCTCCAAAGTCGTCAGAAGTTGCAACGCAGGAAACCGAACCTAAAAGAAGGGGACATTGTTCTTCTGAAGGACAAGCAACTAAAGAGAAATGAGTGGCCTATGGGCATCATTGTCATCATTGTCGGGAAGTTGGAAGTCAAGGTTGCACGAGACAAGACGTCGAGAACTTTCTGCAGACCTCTCTCGGACTGTATCCTTCTTTTAAGAGATTAACCTGTTAATTTAGATGGGGTTTTGTGGCATTCTTAGAATAATGCCAGACGGGGAGTGTATTGGAAACAGTTTAGGTTCATGTTTTCTTCCTGGCTGGTAGGGGGCGCAGGTTTGCACATTTGCTATGTTGAGCCAGTGTGTAGAAGAAGTGCGTCAGGAAGTTTTTCCCATGCGAGAGGCAAAACCATCTGTTCAGCAATCTGAAGCCTCCCGCTCTATTACATCCCTTTGAGTGAAAATATGAGTATGTTTTTCTCTTTATGTTAGGTTTTGCACAGGATTTAAGATATTATTGGGAATAAGTTTGATTTATTTAGCATGTTTTATAGATTGAGGATCTGATAGGAAGCAATGTTAACACTTTTGAAATTAATCCTTTACTGCACCTATGCCGAGGATGTTTGTTTAGATTGATCATCTGTGCTGTACACTAATACTATTTTTTCTGTATTTTGTGTCATTTCAGTTTCACACTTTGTTGCATTAAATTCCGTCCAAATACAACACGTGCCTGTTCATTGGAGGAGAGCGATGCAAGAAAGAGTTTAGCTGGCTGTGAATCTCAATATAGGACACGGGGTCACATTGAGTGCAACAGTACAATTGGTATCGGTTAAAGTTAACAGATACTATCAACCGATACTTAAAATGTGGACAATCTGCAATAAATTTGCACAAAAAAAAATATTTTTCACTTGAAATTTTAGTTTTGTGGTCATTTTATATTTTACATCTGTTATTTTGTCTTAGTTATGTTTATTAGTAAGTAAGGTCTGCTGCATTTAGTCTCTTCAAGAAATATATAAGTCGGAAGGTATACAGTTTATTAATTCAACAATAGTATCGGATTGGTATCGGATATCAACAGGAATCGGTATCGGGACTGAAAAAGTCAGATCGGTGCACCCCTAATTAAAACATCTGGCAGATTTCTTTGCTAGATGCAGCCTTAATAAATGTACAGGCTTCAAACCATAGACATTATTATGTCTATAGCTTAAAACTAGTAAGTTTGTGGGCGTTTTTGTTTGACGGTGACAAAGCGTGCAGTGTGAACGTACCTTAATGTTTGTGTTTGAAACGTTTATGAATAGGAAATATTCGTTTTGCAAGGTAACAGCCTTGTCTCCCTACTAGTTGGAACTATTTGTGTTGGCAGAGCTAAATAAATGATTAAATAATTGCAAGGCAATTTAATTTATATAGCACACTTTCAACACAAGTCAATTCAAGGTGCTTTACATGATTACAAAGCTATGAAAATTAAAACATACAATAACTCAAAGAAAGCATAATTGAACATGTAAAAAGGAAAATGTATGTAAAATTATGAAAATTAAAACTGATCAAACACAATAATCAATTAAAACATTAAGCAATACAAGTAATTAAAAGAAAACATTTAGTTAGAGCATAAGGCAAAATGTATGTAAAATTATGAAAATTAAAAACAGAAAATTTTCAGCGATTGACAAAAGCAATAACAGTAATTAAAAACAATAAACGCAAAAGTCGTATCAGTTACTCATAAGCGAGTCTAACTTAATAGGTTAATTTTTTATTTAAAAGAGTTCAGTGTCTCTGCAGCTTTGGATTCATCCGGGAGTTTGTCCCAGATATGCAGCTGTCTGATTGATTTTTTAGGCAGACCTGTGAAGATACTGTTACTGTAATAAAGGCGGCTAGAGATAAGTGCAAAGTTTTTCTAGGTCTCCTTGTGTCATCAGTCCTTTAATCCTAGAAATGTTCCTCAGGTGATAGAAAGCTGACCTTGTTATTGCCTTTATGTGGCCCTGGAAGTTATGGTCTGAGTCCATTATTACACCTAGATTTCTTGCCTGGTTGGGCATGTTTAAGCTGATTACTGATATGTAGTGGATCTTTTTTGGATCAAAAGACAAGTACTTCAGTTTTGTTTTTGTTCAGTTGGATGAAATTATGGGACATCCTGTTGTTAATTTTGCTTAATGCATTTATTGAGGATTTGGACGGGTTCAAAATCACCTGGTGACATTGAAATGTATAGTTGTGGTGGATGGAGGATGGAGCCCTGGGGGACCCTAGATGTGATTTCTGTGTCTTGTGATGAGTAAAGGCTAATCGACACAAAGAAGTTCCTGTTCTTGAGGTAGGATTTGAACCAGTACTGTACCAGAGAGTCCGACCCAGCTCTCTAGACGTTCCAGTAAGGCTGATGATTGCGCAAATCACTTTGATAAAACCAGCAAAATGTGCAAGTTCTATTCCATCGACCAATTTCAGGTTGTTATGTAAATTTTGGATATGCAATATAATTCCTCTTCTAAGTGACTCTACTCAGTAGGTCAGACGTTGTTAATGCTGACTCACTGAAGCTGGGACGAGTCCTAATCTGCTCTGGATTTGCTCCTTTTCAGACAAGGTGGAGATGGAGATGGGGAGCAACACGAGACAAACAGTCAAGAACTCATGAGATATTGTTGAGGTTATTCTGAGCTTTTTTGGGTAGTTATGTTGTTTTAGGCTTAGACTGTTGGAGGACAGACTGACCACTTTTCTTCACTCTTTTACTTTTTTAATTCTGCTACTCTCCAGATGTATTTTTTTCTGCTGTTATTGCGATTGTTAACGCCTGGAGCTGTTCGTTAAGCAGAGGGTGCAGAGCTGTGGAATTCGAAGCGCCAGATAATTTTTTTAACTTGCCGCCAGGGTCACATATTACACACAAGTGACATGATTTTTGGTCATGAAATAGACAGAACATTTTGGATTCTCACGATGTCATAAACATTTCTGTATGTCTCATAATTTTCTCTCAGCAAGCTCCAGAGCGCTCAGAGTGGAACCCAGTCTAATAGATGAATATTGACTAAGTGTCTGCCTTTCAGCAACTGAGCAGCCTGGAGACAGATTTAATGAGAGGTCACCTAAGTTCATCCCTCAGTCTAGGCCTCATTAAACCAGCTTCTAGTACTGTACAGTAATTTATAGTACATGTGGGTCTAGTAGATACTACATAGTACTAGGCATAGTACTACACACAATACAGGTACTAAACACAGTACTACATAGTACTATAGAGTATTACACACTACTGCAGCCATGTACTACACACATTACTACACAGTACTATAGAATACCACAGAGGTACTAAACAGTACTACACATATATACTAGACAATACTACACATAGATACAACATACATTACTACACATATGTACCACACACATCCTGCACAGTACTATCGGTACAACAAACAAGTACTACATACAGTACTACTAAGTACCATACAATGCTAAACAGCAGTACACAGAGTACTACAGAATACTATACAGTACTACTCACAGGTGCTACATAGTACTAAACACTATTAGACCGTACGACCCCTTTGTAGTACCTGTGTGTATCATTGTGTAGTACCTGAGTGTACTACTGTGTGTATTAGTGTGTAGTACCGTGTGCATGAACATGTAGTAGTGTACAGTACTGTGGGGGAACACACACACTTGGTATCCAAAGTTGGGGGGGGGGACACTCAACTGTATCTTGATTCCTTATTGAAGAGTCAAAAAAAAAAACACAGCTCAACATGTAAGCAGATATTCAAACATATTCAGGGAAAGGCCGGAAATGTGAACCCCAGTCCACAGGTTCATGTGCTACAAAACAGGTGCGCGCACTCAATTGCTTCCTAGGGTGGGAAGGAGCATTTGGGAACAGCGAAACGGTGACGCTGGTGTGCGCATCTGTATTAACATGGGTGTGCGCGTCAGTAGATGCATAGGGACAGGGGAGACTCTGGGAAGACTCTGTTTACATTCTTCCCAAGGGCATTTGATTGAGGACCAGTGTAAAGTCATCATGAGAGCCAAAATACTAATTGTCATGGTTAGCAGGAAGAGCAATTTTTCTGTTCTTTAGTACGTAAGCAGTCCCTTTTTATGAATATAATTTGACCAAAGAAAAGTTTCTAACCTGGAAAAATAGTCTACTACTTGATAAAAACGCCCTTCAACAAGCAAGAACAGCATATTTCTTGTCATTAATAGAGGTAAATAAACTCAATCCTAGGTTTCTTTTTAGTACAGTTGCCAAAAGTACACAGACTTAGACTAAACGTACACTACTAAGATGACTTTCGAAAGAAACAGAGTTCCAGCATCTCTATATGGTGAACATGAAAGATTGTACTGTGCAGAGGATGCTCCCTGAGATGGCAGATCCAATCAACACACCGGCTGGCAGGGGGACCTGCAGCAGATCCAACTCATCGTCAACTCCTGACTCATTCCGGGAATTTTCTGAAAACCTCCAGACTCAATAAAAAAAAGGATTCCTGCTTTTAACTCCACGCCCAAGCAGGAACTCTAAATATTGCTCACCAAAGTCCTAGAGAAAGTAGTATATCAACAGCTCACTTACTTTCTGCTATCTAACAATGGTTTGATACTTTACAGTCAGGCTTTAGGCCTCACCACAGCACTGAAACAGCTCTGATCAAGGTGACAAATGATATCTGCATGAACAGCAACACAGACAAAGTCTCAGTTTTAGTTCTGCTGGACCTGAGCACTGCCTTTGACAAAGTGGACCATGGGATCTTACTTCACAGGTTAGAAAACTGGGTGGGAATCTCTGGTACTGCTCTAAACTGGTTCAAGTCCTATCTCGAGGACAGGACTTACTTTGTCGAAATTGGCAACTGTGTCTCAAACAAAATTCCCATGACCTGTGGAGTCCCCCAGGGGTCAATCTTGGGAACAGATCAGTCTGTGGATGCAAAACAACTTTCTCCAGTTAAACTCAGACAACTGAGATCATTGTTTTTGCCCCACAGACACAAAGAGAAAGTGTTATCAGTCATCTTGAGTCTCTCTGTCTTCAACCAAAAAAATCAGGTTAGAAATCTAGGGGTAATCATGGACTCGGACCTGAACTTAAACAGCCACATCAAAGCAATAACATCAGCAGCTTTTTACCATCTAAAAAACATTGCTAAGATCAGAGGAATATTGTGGAAACCAGACTTAGAGAGACTTATCCATGCATTTGTCTCCAGTAGGTCAGACTACTGTAACGGCCTGCTCACTGGCCTCTCTAAACGAGCTGTTAGACAGCTGCAGTACATACAGAATGCTGCTGCTCGAGTCCTGACAAGAACCAGGAAATACGACCATATTAGTCCAGTGACTTTCTCTGCACTTGCTTCCTGTCGCCCAGAGAATAGAATTTAAAACAGCTCTGCTTGTGTACAAGTCTTTTCATGGTTCGGCACCAAAGTACATCTCTGACATGTTAGAGACTTATGAACCATCTCGGGCCCTGAGAACTTCAGGGAGGGGTCTCCTGATGGTTCCAAGAGTCAACAATAAACGCAGTGAGGATGCATTTCAGTTTCAGGCAGGTAAAATATGGAACAGTCTTCATGTGAGACAAGCCTCAACTCTAACAATATTTAAATCCAGGCTGAAAACAGTTCTTTTTACCCGTTCATATGACAATTGAAAGTATTTTATCTGCACTCTTGCTTTTTATTATAATTAATTATTTTTAAGTTGATGTTTTTTTTCTGTTTATCTGTTTTCTTAATTTATGCAACTCTGCAGCACTTTGAATTGCCTTGTGTATGAATTGTGCTCTACAGATAAACTTGTCTTGCCTTGCCAATTCAACTCACCATATCAGACAGAAGGTGGTGTCGGTCATTCTTACTCTCATTTTCACCTTGAAATTAAAATCCCGGTTATTATAAAAAAAGAGATGTTCAAACTCTAAAACTACAAATAACCGAGCAGTACAGAATTTAAAAATAATACCCTGCAAACAGAATCTCTCAATCTCGGAAAGAAATATTAACGCAGCTATACAAAACATAACATCACTATTAGAAAAATCACTCCTAATCAATGACTACATTATCACACATGATATACATGCACTATTTCTCTCAGAAACTTGGTTAGATGAAAATAAAGAACAAAATCTATTAATAGAGACTTGCCCAACTAATTATCATTTCATTAGTGAGACCAGGAAAATCAAAGGGGTGGTGGCCTGGCCACAATTTTCATCAATTGTTAAACTTCAAAAATTTATCGCTAGGTGAATTCAGCACCTTTGAATATTTAGCTACTGAAACAAATGAACCAAACAAAGTCATATTTGTGAACATATACAGACCACCGAAACTTAACACAAACTTTTATAACGACTTGAAAGACCTTTACTCTGAAATATGCCTAGACTGTGACTACATAGCAATTGTGGGGGACCTCAACATTCATACTGACAAACCCCAAGAGAGCGGAACAAAAGCACTAAATGATGCCCTTCATAACTTTGACCTAATCCAACACATTAATGAGCCAACGCACAACCGAGGACACACTATGGACCTACTTATTAGCAAAGACTTAAATATCTCTAGCATTGCCGTAACTGATATTGCATTATCTGACCAATTTCTGCATCTCATTTGAAAGCACCATCCTAGCCAACATACCTAATCAGAATAAATCCACTGTTAAAAGACGCTTCCTTAAAAAAAACTAAGATGAAAACTTTAAACTGATGTACACTCCAACCTTATCTAAATCACCAACATCCACCAACACACACTCAGTAAATAAACTGACTCATTATTTTCTATCCAAAATCTCAGACATGATGGATAAGATTGCGCCACTTAAGGTTAAAACCATCTCTAGTAAAAAGAAGTCTCCATGGAGAAACAATCCACTGCTATGTAATGAAAAACGCGAGTGCTGGCGCACTGAGAGAAAATGGCAGAAAACTCGACTTCAGTTTCATTATGAGATATATAAAGAGAGACTGAACAAGTATCAAGCAACCTTAAAGCGTGCAAGGGAATCATTTTCTGAGATTATTCACAGAAAAAAACGATAATGCTAGGACATTGTTTGCTACAGTGGAGAGACTAACTACACCTCAAGTGACAGTACCCCCTGAACTAAACTCCACCGGGGCCTGTAATGTATTTGCCAGCTTATTTACTGAAAAGATCTTGAAAATCGGAAGATCAATCAGTACATCAGCTCCAACCCCAATACCAACTATAAGCACAATTAACACCCATGCAGAAAAAATGACTCACTTCCAAACAATAAATCTAACAAGCTTTGATGAAAATATTGACAAACTAAGCTCTGCCACCTGCTGCTTATATATCTTACTAACAATTTTTCTAAAAAAGATCCTCCCAGCCATCAGAGCGGATCTCATCAAAATACTTAACTCATCCCTCCTATCAGGTGTTTTCCCCAAAGCCTTAAAAACAGCAGTTATCAAACCAATACCAAAGAAGAACCTAGACAGCACATTAATGCAAAACTACAGACCAATCTCTAATCTGCCATTTCAGACCTGCAAACCTTGAAGAAGGCTATCCTATATGCTCCACCATTGACCGCCTAATAGTAAGAACCCTGTGAGATACCTACAGGGTAAAGTAAGGAAAATTCCATATAAAACACATTTCTGAAACCTATTTTCTATTCTTAAATGCCATTGCCCACGCCTGAATTCAGGCAGAGTGCCCGGACACTTTAAGCCCTGTACCTACCACCATAATTCATTACATATACACATAATATACTCATAATATACAGCCAAACCCGACGGACCGGTCGGTTCCGTCGGGTTTGGCTGTTCTTTTTTCCGTTTTAAACCAGGTCGAAAAGACGAGATAACAGCTCGGTATTATGTTTTTGTTTCCTCCAACCGAAGCGAAAAACCGAGCTGTTATCTTGTTTTTTCGACTTTGTTTAAAACTGCCTAAACGTACACGGACCATGGTCCGGTCCCGACCCCTGTGGCCTGTTTTTCCATTTTTTATATTTGATCCGAGTCTAAAATTGAAATATGAAAAACCAGGCAATATTTCTTTTTTTGTGTTAGATTAAAAAACGAAAAACAAAACAATCTGTCACTTTTTCATTTTTTGATTTTCGACAATTGAAAACAGGGCTTTCCACATAGACACAGACTAGCCAGCAATAATATGAAAGTAGCCAGCTTAAGGGGGGGGGGGGGGAAACGACCATATAGTGTAAACGTAAGTAACAGCACAATATTCATGTGTATTTATTAACTTTGTCGTAAACACCAGAATATGTATGTCAAATAAAATAAAAATACTCTTAAGTAAAAGACATTTCCAACATAAATGATCAACTTAATGGTTTCATATCTCCATTTTGCTATTTAATCAACTTCACTGTTGTCACTATCTCCCCATTCAGGATCAGAATCCATGCCCAACTCAAAATATTGCAGCAGCAAAAATATAACACTTGTAGGTGTACATTAAAATGCAACCATTAAAATAAAAAGAAATCTGAAAATGTTTTGATTTGAACAATGAAAGTCCCTTTTAGGATGAATACAGAATCTTAATACTACTCTGAAGCACTTAAACTGACCACTTTTCTATTTTAAGAAGCCTTCCAGAGTCTGCTGATTGGATTTTCTTTTTGGTGGCATCTTTCTCACACCTCTGGGCAGGAAGAAACCATGAACAGGAGAAAATTACTAATACTTATTATTATTATTATTACAACTACTACTATTATGTGACTGGGAGCACTGCTCTGGCGGCTGCAGGCCCTTCAGTGACCGTATCAATATAGTATCTTTGAATTGAATAATAAGCAGGCTATATTATTTTCTCAGACATTTGCTCAAATATAATATTACTTTACTACTACTATTATCACTAAATTATTATCATCATTATACAACATATAAAGTAGGAATAAAAACTGATTTGCTAAAAATAAAAAATAGGCAATACAAGCCGGCATAGTATGCCATCAACGGGCTTTCTGTGGTTGGAAATCTCTTCATTTCAGTTCATGACACGTTCACAGTGGAGTGGTGGCTACACAAATAAACAGCAAATAATTCTCCCTTATAAACAAACGAAAACACACTCTTACGAATCCGTTTTTTTTTCACTAATTGAACGCTTGAAGGAAGGACTGAATTACCAAAATGACGCTCTGCTTCTCGTCTATGACGGCTCCGACAGCTTGGTTTAACAACAACGCCGCCGTGGACTTTATAGCCTTTCCGCATCGTCCATTTAGCTAGACCTGAGTCAAGAGCCCTATGATCACACTGGGTACAACTTAAGCGGGCGGAAGGATATTAGTTCAGTGCGACCGGCCAAAAGTATATTAAAGGACCGGGCGGAGGAGCGGAGTTTGAAAGCGGAGAATAGAGCCGTGTCACAGCGGGAATCATGCTGAAGGATGAAAGGGAAAATACGATGGGCGTGCTAACGTCGTGCACAGCATTGCGCCGAATTATATCGTAGTCATAAATTAGTAGCCGGCTGGACTTCATTGAGTAGTCGGCTATATAGCCGGCAGCCGGAGCTCGTGGAAAGCCCTGTGAAAATGGAAAGAACGAATGATCTTTGGATTTAGCTAGCTAGACACTATGAACCATTTTTTTCTTATCCTTTTATTTGTAATATTATGTTTCAGGGGGTTGGGGCGTGTTTGTGTGTGGTACTGAGTTCGTTACCTGTTGCTCCTTGGTGACTGATGTCCACGTCAGTCTTACACACAGTGCAGAAAGCATGATTGGGCAGCCTCGACCTCTGGAGACAAGGTCATCTCTACCGATAGCTTTCGAGAAACTGCTGTGGTTTCCGATGCTTTTTATGTGGCAGTTCAGCCATAGCATGCAGCTGGCAAGTTGTCGGGCCAGCCTGGCTTGCTTGCTTGCTTTAGGGGCTGAATTGAATTGAACGCGCTGGGTGGAGGGTTAAAATGCAGCACTCTGATTGGCCGAAAGCTTTTCACTCCACTTACACGCTGTGGCTCAGTCAGTGGCAGAATCAATGTTATGGATTTCATTGAAAGTTTAGAAACTGAACCCGGCGAAATGCAAGGTGCAACAAAATGCGTACAAAGAGAGCAGTGAACCGTACAAGCGTACTTAAGGGTCAAAATGCGTGCTGAGTACGCAAAATGCGTACATGTTGGCAGGTCTGCCATTTATCTGTAAAATTATTGAAAAAGCTGTGTTTCAACAATAAAACAGCTTCCTAACATGAACAACCGCTTTGATATTTATCAGTCTGGTTTTCATAGGTATCACAGTACAGAGACAGCCCTCGTCAAAGTTTTCAATGACATACGTACAAATACTGACCATGGTAAAACCGCAGTACTGGTACTATCAGACTTCAGTGCGGCGTTTGACACCGTTGACGATGATATATTACTAGAACGTCTAGAGAGCTGGGTCGGACTCTGGTACAGTACTCGAGTGGTTCAAATCCTACCTTAAGAACAGGAACTTCTTTGTGTCGATTAGCCAGTTCTCATCACAAAACACATAAATCACATGTGGGGTCCCCCAGGGTTCCATCCTAGGGCACCTCCTATTTAGCATCTACTTGCTCCCACTAAAACCAGATTTTAACTACCAACAATGTTAACTACCACAACTATGCTGATGACACTCAGCTTTATATCTCAATATCACCAGGTGATGTTGAACCCGTCCAAATCCTCAATAAATGCATTGAGCAAATTAACAACTGGATGTCCCATAATTTCCTCCAACTAAACAAAAATAAAACTGAAGTACTTATCTTTGGATACAAAAAAGATAGACTACATATCAGTAATTAGCTTAAACAGGCCCAACTAGAAACTACCAACCAGGCCAGAAATCTAGATGTAATAATGGACTCAGACCTGAACCTCCAGGGTCACATAAAGACAATAACAAGGTCAGCTTTCTATGACCTGAGGAACATTTCTAGGATTAAAGGACTGATGACACAAGGACACCTAGAAAAACTCATCCGTGCATTTATCTCTAGCCGCCTTGATTACTGTAACAGTATCTTCACAGGTCTACCTAAAAAAATCAATCAGACAGCTGCAGCTGATCCAGAACGCTTCTGCTCATCTTCTCACAAGAACCAAGAAGATAGAACACATCAGCCCAGTTCTAAAGTCCTTCCACTGGTTCCCTGTAGCTCAGAGAATAGACTTCAAAGTGCTTTTATTAGTTTATAAATCATTGAATGTGTTAGCACCAGAGTACATTAGAGATCTGCTATAACGGTACAAACCATCCAGATCACTCAGGTCCTCCAGCTCTAGTTTACTGATCATCCCTAGAAACCCAAACATGGAGAAGCAGCTTTCAGTTTCTATGCTCCTCATACCTGGAACAAACTACATGGAGAACGCAAAGCTGCAGAGACACTGAACTCTTTTAAATCTAAAATTAAAACTCACCAATTTAGATTTGCTTATGAGTAACTGTTTGTACTTGTTTGTTTTTAATTGTCAACACCAGTGTGATACACTTACCCTCAGAAGCGTGCAGGTGGAGTCAATAGAGGCTTTGGCCAGCAGCTGGCAGGTGAGGTCAAAGTAGTTGCAGGGTTGGACGGCAGACAGAGGAACAGCAGCAGAGGATGATGGGAGCAGAACCTGGCTGGCAGCCCAGGACCTCAGCTGCTCAACAGTGCCACGGTCGTCTTCATCACAGTGGAAGCTTTTACTGGATGTCCGAGGGTGGATAGGTCCACCCACTGCACCACTAAAGGTCATCACAGAGAAGCCAAAGGTATTGACCAGCGTCAGTGCCTTGTTGTACAGCTGCACCTGTGGAGAAAGATTTATTTGATTGGGCTTTCTAATACCTGCTGTCTGCTCTGCAACGGGAAGATTCTCATTGACTAGATAATTTCAGCTAATCCAGACCTCATTCTGTTTACACATTTTTTTATAATCTACTTCATATCCTTCAAGTTTACAGATTTTTCGTTTTACGAAAGCAGATTGTTATGAGGATCTCTCAGTCTGTATCAGGTACATATCTTCCCAGTTAGACAGTGTGTATCTGAGACAGTTTGTGGTGGTTTATTTATTGAAAACAAAGTCCTGTGGCTTTGACCTTGACTCTGTGCATGCGGATAATGTCTCCATTCTGAAAGATTTTGGGGTGATCCTCCAGCTTCTCACAGAAGATAGTGCAGCTGATCTTGTGGTCAGACTGATCGGTGATCTTCAGGATGGAGCAGTAATCTGTAGAGACAACTCTGATCAGTAATACAACTCTATGGTTGAGAAAAAGAAATAGTGTGAAGGTCTTATCCATTTATACTTTTACACAGTTGGGATTTTATTTCGGAAAAGAGAAAAAAATTAGCAGATCATGAAGTGCTGTGAAAATATATTCACCCCCATTAAATGAGAAAATATGCAACAGTGGAGAACCTTCCTGGGAGGTCCACTTTGCTTAACCTTAATTACTACCAAGAAGTCATCGTCTAATCCAGGAGGTCACAGAGGAGCCCACTGTGTATCACTGCAACGTTTTATTCTTTAATTGTTCAGGTAGAAACAGTATTTTGAGAGGTTTTTGGCTCATGGAAAAATACATGTTAAAGTGGAACACCCCCCAATAAACTTTTGCTTAAACTGATAAACTTGAAAACTGACTGTCTAATAGTGTTGACTACATGCCTACTCATTATTTTTTGTATTTTAGTACATTTAGGTAAAAATATTAATTTTTTTACCAAAAAATGATAGTGGAGTTCCCTCTTCAGGGATTTGAACCAGACATTGTTCAATAGGGATGAGCGAGTACAGCATTATCTCTATCTGCATCTGGACTTGGTGGGGTCTAATCCGAAAGTGAAATTGTTATATTTATTGCTGATAGAAAACTATTTACATATAATCAGCACAGATCTTCAGATCAATGGTTTTGATAAACAATATACAGAACAATTCAATTCAGTTTATTTATATAGCGCCATTTCACAACAGATGTCATCTCAAGGTACTTTACAAGTTGTGCAATAATGAATACAGCACTTGCGGTTGCAATTATGAAGTAAAATGTAATGAAGAAGAGTTTTAATCACAACATAACTTAACATAACATTTTTCAGCTTGATTTTTTTATGATCTGTGATTTTTTTTATTTTTTTTATATCCCCACCAGGTATGTGTGTATAGTTAATTGATTTGTAATATAGCTGTCTACCATAATTACCTTTATTTATTTTATAAAATGAAAAAAATTTGATGTTACAGTCCCAGACCCACCCTGGGCCCTTTTAGCCCCTCTTTATTAACCTCCTGGACATGCCCCTGCTCAGCAGCACTGAACATTTACCAATATTAGTCACATAATAATCATAAAAACGTGTAGGAGTCTCTGTATCAGAAGAGAGTAAGAAAGTAGTTTTTCTCACTTTTGTTGCAGTTCAGCATTAAGTCTGTAACTTTGTTTTTTGCCAGGTCAGCGCAATAGATGCGCTCTTGGGCTAAAACAGCTGTATTGTCAGAGTAACCATCGCGCAGCCGAAATAAAAGGAAACTAAACGCGAGGTCGGTTTTAATCCTTAACAATTGGGAGGATGTAAAAAGTAATTGAAACTTCAGCTTCTGTCAGTCACATAAAGACTGTTCTAAAAACTTATGGCTGGCTTACAAATCACGCCATAGGTTATCTATTTTGAGTTAAAAACGGCAAACTTTTGTTTGATTTTGATTTTGTATGACTGGAATGAGGAATCTGTACCCCGTAGCACCTTCCTTGGCAAAAAGTCAGCCATCCTGTATCTGTGAAATATATAAGGTAAGCTTTTTAACATTTAATAAGTAGACTGGATATGTATTGAATATATCTTTCAATCAATTTGCTCTAGTGTTATAGAAAATTGTATTGCAGTATAAGTTTTTATTATTTCATTACTCACTGTGCCTAGATAAAACATTGCTTACATTACTAATCCTCAGTTAATTAAACAGCGGGCATGAATGACTAACACGTTTCCTCGTTTCATTAAACTGTGTGCACAGACTCGCAATCTATTCCACAGATGTAATAAACCGTGTGACCGTGTGGTGTTACGTTTGCTTGATAAAAAGCACTGACTGCCTGCGATGTTTGTGTTGGGCCTTTAGCACAGTGGTTAGGGTGTAAGGTTATCATTCGTAAAACCAAGGAAAACGACTTTTTGCTCCTGAGAAAGATCTGCAATCTCAATCCGAGAGCGTCACAACTACTGATGAAATGTTTAAAATGACTACTGGACTTTTGGGAGAGACAAATAACTGGCTGCTTCTGTTACAACAAACTGTTGAAACTTTGGGTGGGAACTGTGTTTATTGTTTGGGTTCACGTCCACCATTCAAGATTTATGCCAACTCCTTCTGAACTTCATTATACCTGTCTTAGTTCTCTGTTAACCAGCACACTGCTCCTTTTGGGAAAAATTTTTTTCTAATAAAATAATTGCTCGTCCTTACTGCAATTGTGATGTGGCCTTAAATAATTTAAATTGAATTCACTTTTATTTATATAGCGCCAAATCACAACAAATGTCATCTCAAGGCACTTTACAACAAAAGTTATTTCAATACAATTATACAAACATTCCAATCAGTTAAAAGTTTTCAATGTAAGGAATCCCAGCAGATTGTGATGAGTCATCAACGTGAGGTTGTGCACGGATCATGCAGACTTCAACCACAGCAATTCCTCAGCAATCCGTCATACTGAGCAAGCATGTAGCGACAGTGGAGAGGAAAAACTCCCCTTTAACAGGAAGAAACCTCCAGCAGAACCGGAACCAGAACCTGGATCAGTACAAGCGGTCGTCTGCCACGACCGTCTGGGGGTCTGAGAAGACAGAGAAGAGACAGCATGGAGGATGCTTGGTGACTTTGGGCATCATCTGGACCGATGTTCCCCATCCAGCTGGGGGCGTTGTAGTTGAGCAGGGTACCAAACCATGTGGGGCTTTTATGGGGAGAAACATACTGAGAGAAAACTGAGTTAACAATCACAGGAGAGGAGCCTGATAACTATAAGATCTGCCTCCTATTCTACTTTTAGAAATCCTAGGAAATACCAGTAGACCTGCATTCTGAGAACGAAGTTCTCTGTTAGGAACATATGGAACAATCAGATCTCTGATGTACGATGGAGCTTGATTATTATATTAATGCATATATGCATACTGTGATAGTAAATTATTTTCTGTAATGTACTGATAAACATTAGACTTTTATATATTTTAGATTCATTACACAAACCTGAAGTAGTTCAAGCCTTTTATTGTTTTAATATTGATGATTTTGGCATAAAGCTCATGAAAACCCAAAATTCCTATGTCAAAAAATTAGCATATTTCATCCAACCAATAAAAGAAAAGTGTTTTTAATACAAAAAAAGTCAACCTTCAAATAATTATGTTCAGTTATGCACACAATACTTTGTCTGGAATCCTTTTGCAGAAATGACTGCTTCAATGCGGCGTGGCATGGAGACAATCATTTTTGCACTGTGAGCAGGTGCATGGGTTAGGTGCCTTTTAATTGCATTTTGTTGATTTTCTGATAATAAGGAATTACAGTAGTCCAGCCTTGAAGTAACAAATGCATGGACTAGTTTCTCTGCATCACTCCTGGACAGGATGTTTCTGATTTTAGCAATATTCCAGAGGTGAAAGAAAGAAATCTTAGAAACCTGTTTAATGTGGGATTTGAATGTCATGTCTTGGTCAAAAATTACACAAAGGTTTTTTACATTATTACCAGAGGCCAAATGAATGCCATCCAGATGAAGTGATTGATTTAGCAGTTTCCTTTTTAAAGGTTATGGTCCAAAGACGACAACTTGTAGCTTGTCTGAATTAAAAAGTAGAAAATTCAGAGTCATCAAGGTTTTTATGTCTTCCAGACATGCTTGTAATCTACCTAACTGATTGTTTGCATCAGGTTTTATGGATAAATATAATTGTGTATCATCAGCATAACTGTGTAAATTCATTCCATGTTGTCTAATTATTTTACCAATTTGAAGCATATACTGTATATAGTAAAGAGAATCAGTCAAAGCACAGAACCCTGTGGTACTCCACAAGTAATCCTTGAGTGTGAAGAAGATTTATCATCGATATGAACAAACTGAAATCTGTTGGACAGATATGATTTAAACCAGCCTAGTTCTGTTCCCTTGATCCCTACAACATGTTCGAGCCTTTCTAAGAGAATATTATGATCGACTGTGTCAAAAGGAGCAGTGAGATATAACAAGACCAGAACAGTCCCAAATCCATTATCTGAGACGATTAGACAATAATTAGTAACTTATACCAGTACTGTTTCAGTGCTATAATGGGCTCTAAAACCTGACTGAAATTCTTCAAACCGGTTGTTGCTGTTTAGATGCTCACATACTTGATTAGAAACTATTTTCTCAAGGATTCTGGATAAGAAAGGAAGGTTAGATATAGGTCTGTAGTTAGCTAAATGATCTTGATCCAGGGAGGGTATCTTAAGTAAAGGTTTAATTACAGCAACATTAAATTCCTGAGGCACATATCCATTTATTAAAGATAGATTCATCATATCTAGAATAGGGCCAGTAACCAGATGGAACACTTCCTTAAATAATTTGGTTGGTATTGGGTCTAACATACAAGTTGAGGGTTTAAATTAAGCTAACATTTGTGATAATTCAGAAAGTTCAATAGAATCAAAACGGTGCAGACATAAACATGGTTCTACAGTTCTCTCTTATACTGCCTCGTTTACTGAACGATAGTTAATCAAGTTTGTGAGAATGCCAATGATTTTATTTTTAGTAGAATTTATTTTATTTATGAAGAATCCCACAAAGTCATCACTCCTGAGAGAAGGGGGAATAGTTGGCTCAACAGAGCTATGACTCTCTGTAAGTTATGCAAGTGTACTAAAAAGAAACCTAGGATTGTTTTGATTTCCCTCTTAAAGACGAGAAATATGCTGTTCTAGCTTGTCGAAGGGCGTTTTTATAAAGTAGTAGACAAGTTTTCCAGGTTAGAAAGGAATCATTTAAATGTGTAGAGCGCCACTTTCTCTCCAGTTTCCCAGTATTCTGCTTTAATATACACAACTCTGCATTAAACCCTATGGCTGATTGCCTTCTTTTTCACTTCACTGTGTAGCGCCTAACGCAGAGGGAAAGTAATACTTTGAACCAGACCATAAATTTCTGAAGGGTTAGTGTTGGAATTACTGCCATCAACTGTGGTATTCTGAGATGGATAGGGAAGCAAGAATGGAACACATTCTTTAAAACTTGTTACAGCATTGTCTGATAAAGTTCTACTGTGATGAAATTTTCTTTCAGATTTTGTAATCTTGGGTAAAGTAAATTAAAATGTATCAAGAAATAGTCAGATAGGACTGGGTTATATAGGAGGACTATTAGTTAATCACTCCCAATGCCGTATGTCAGTACAATGTCTAAAGTGTGCGGACCAGAGTGTGTGGGTCCTTTCACTTTCTGAGTAAAGCTAATTGAGTCTAAGATAATATTAAAGGCTGTTGTTAGGCTATCACTTTTAATGTCATGTGAATATTGAAATCCCCTATTATAATTACTGTTCAGTGTTTAAAACTAAATCAGATAAAAAATCTGAGTTCTGGTCCAAGAATTGAGAGTAAGGGCCCGGTGGACCATACAAAACCAAAAACAATAGTGGTTTTAATGTTTTGCAGCTTGGATGAGGAACACTAAGGATTAGATGTTCAAAAGGGCTGTAGTCAATAATTGGTCTACGGCAAATTTGTAAATCTGAATGAAAGATGGTTGCAACTCCTCCTCCTCGCTCAGTACTTCTAGGAATGTGAAAATTTTGATAATTGGAAGGAGTTGATTCGTTTATAATTAAAAAAATCCTCCTGCTTCAGCCAGGTTTCTGATAGGCAAAATATTAATTGTATTATCACATATCAAGTCATTTACTAATAAAGTCTTTGAGGAGAGGGATCTTATGTTTAGTAAACCACATCTAATGGCCCTATTTCCTTGTTTGGTCCGAGTCGTATTTATTTTAATTAGATTTTAATAGTTTTCTTTTGTTAGGTTAAATTTTAGTCTACTTGATTTTGGCCGTGGGCAAGACACTGTCTCAATGGGGTATTGAGTATGGGGTAATTTCACCTTTTTTACTAATGCAAACAAAGGTAAAATGTTTGCAGGTTCTATTAATGCTCTGTTAATACCTCTTACTGCAGGTTTATGTACTCCTGTAAACAGAATTATGCCTGTAACTATGTTTGCTGATTTTGATTCTGCAGACCTGAAAGATTACAAAGCTGAAAGATAGTCACCTGAAGAATCTGACCCAACTTGTATTGATGATGGGAATCATCATTTTGCTAGTGGTGTACTGTGATGGAAAGATTTAATATTATGATTTATTTGTGCTTAATAATCCACTGTGACACATGTTTACTTAATGTTGCAGTATTAGTTTGAATGTTTAGTCTTATTGAGTAACGTCTTAACCCAAGTCATGGTCAGACAGTTTTGATAATGATAGTCCATATCCTGTGTTACCATGGAGATGGTTCTTCGACCGGGCATCCTTAAAGATCTACAAAGTTGACAGCTTCCTAATCAAAGAGAAAGGCGCCAAAAAGTCTCTGATTTTCACCTTGAGAGCTGTACTTTATCGAGTAGAATAGATAGACCAAGGTTGCTAGAAATAATATAAGCTTGTTGTAAGACCGAGACAGGTCAGTATTTTACATTTTACTGTGATGTTATACTGTCCTCTTGTATGATCAATTCAAATCATATTAAAACCTCCAAAACGTTTAATGTAATCTCTCTCATTTTATTAAGAGTCTAAAATCCCACTACATTCCTGGCGCCAAAACGTTTTTTTTTTTCCGTCTTCCAACGGCAGATCGGGTTCCAACGGAGAACCAAGTCGTCTGGACGACCCGGGAACAACTGACCGGCCCGTGACCTCCCATCTTCAGAAAGCGGGGGTTTGGTCTTCCGTGGACTTCCGTACGCTGTCTGGAGGGACACATTACCCGGTGAGAGAGATTTCCTCTGTTATTTAATTAATAAGAGTTTTTGTTGGGTTTTATTATCTTTGTACAATCGGCTCAGCAAAATCCAGTCTTTCGGCTCCCGACAGCGCTGTCTGTCGTTCAATGCGAGATAAATATGGAAAAGAATGTTCAGAATTTGTTCACTTTTGGAATTCTGAATGGAATTTCCCGGTCGGGGATAATCTTGACATTGCAGAAATTGATAAAATCCATCAGAAATTAATCTTAGAAGACTCAGTGGGAACTAGAGGGTGCCAATTTTTCGGGATTCCCACAGGTCACGAGATTCCTGCAGGATTCCCGAGGGACGGGGTCAATTTCACTGTTGGTAACGTGATCGCGACGGGACAGGAAATAATCCACGGGATCGGACGGGAAACCGGAAATTACATATATATATTATTATTTTTTACATTCATCTTGTCAGATATTAGGGAATTAGATCTAAATAAAATGACACTGCGATGCGGTGCCAATGTGTGTGGTTATTAACTCCGCTGCAGAATGCAATTATATCCGGTCTACTACACTGAACGCACCAAAACTGAAACTGTCATACCTTGGTGCTACACCACCTGGATAAACTGGTAAGTTTATGATATCCGACTGAAAATGCGTGTATCTTAATAGTTTGGTAGTCAGACGAATTGAGTCCATTCATGACATGGTAAGGTGGCCAAACAACAAGAATGCAGGATATGGTTAAAGACAGCGGATAAAGCTAAATAGATGATCTTTGATACTGTGCTACGCTATGGTTTAAAGGGGGGCGGGGGAGCGAGCGCCGTAGGAGGTAAATTACTAATCTACGGGATTCGGGTTGGGACGGGAGTCTTTTTCTCGGGATTTTTTCGGGACAAGATTTTTTTTTGGGGGGGGGGGGGGGGGCTGTCACGTGATCGGGACGTGACGGGAGTATTTTTTTGGGATCGGGACGGGAGCGACAATTGATTCCCGTGTCACCCTCTAGTGGGAACCATGTCTTCTCAATTTCAGCATCTGGTCGGATTGTGAAAGAACGATTCAGTTACCCATTCCGTTGTAAATTGGGAGATGGGCCAGTCTTTAAACATGGATTCTTAATCTCTGAGCAATTTCCGGTGAATTTGTTAGGCAGAGACCCGATGTGCAAACTGAACTTTTCTCTTTTTCTCGTCACCCCAAGGCATTGAAGTTATTCCTGGGTAGGAGACGCCAATCCTGACAGTAGTAAAACAGACGCCTCCTGATCTCACACTTGAATACCAGTGGAAGCTGTTAACAGGTACCACAACCAAAACCTTCCTCCAGATGGCTCAGAACCTGGTAAGTCCGGCTTCTGTTTTCATGCCAGAGGAGGAACTACATTGCACATCACAGGTTTTTGCAGGGTCAGACATTGAGTATGAGCAGGCATGGTTCACCTCTGACACATTGAACATAACTTCTATTTTGTGGGATACACATACATCAGCAGTGACCATCTGTTTCACACCTGAACAAAAACCGCTCTACCGATTCGCAAAATGTGATCCATACATTTCTCTCTCTAAACCTGAGGGTGAAGAGTGGGAAATGGTGTCAGACCTCGTTCATTGCGCTCAGTCACCTTCTGATTGGGAGCGAACTGAGAATGAGGTTCCATCCTCTACTCCAGATCTGCTAAACTTTACAAGCGTTCACTGATTTCCACCGTGCGTGTCACAAGGATGATTCATTTAACTAAGGACCCTGTGGAGGAGCTTTCTCATGTTTGTCTACAAGATGAAGTTGAGACCGTAAGCTCAGAAATGCCTCCTTTGCTCAAAGAGGTTCCGACTGATTTGTGGGCAAAAGATTCACATGATGTGGGATTAATTAAGGATTGTACCCGTTAAAATCACACCAAAATAGTCTTTTCGACCGGTACAGCGCCAGTACCTGTTGAATCTCTGCTAAAAGCTGGCATCATTGTCGAATGCAACGATTCCCCTGTTCGAAATCCTTTTCTAGTGAAAAAGATCAGAGACAAAGGGGAAGAGTGGCGTTTTGTGCAGGATTTGAAGCGTGTAAATGCTGCTGTGATGCCTAGGGCATCTGTTTTTCCAAATCCATGCACCATTTTCTCTCAGGTTCCCCCTTTAGCCACTTGTTTTTCAGTTGTTGATTTGACTAATGCATTGTTCAGTGTACCAGTAGACAAAGAGAGTCAGTTCTGGTTTGCTTTTGAGTTTGAGGGAAAATTGTATTCTTTCAGTAGACTTCCACAAGGCTATGTGGAATCACCCACCATTTTTAACACGGCGTTGAAAGAGAGCTTGGATGGGTTGGAGCTCTCCCTTGGCTCCACCTCAATCAGTTACGTTGACGACCTTCTGGGTTGTTCTTCGTCAAAGGAACAGTGTGAGGAGTAGACAGTTAAGCTGCTGAAGCATTTGCATGCTTGCAGACACAAAGCTATCTTTTTTAAGCTGCAATTTGCAAAACCAGAGGTTTTTTTTCTTGGGAGTGCCTTTTCCCAAGGGACAAGGTTGCTCTCTTCCAAGAGAGTTGCTGCAATACAACAGAGCCCTAGACCAGTCACTAAGAAACATATGATGTCTTTCTTAGGTTTGACGTCGTATTGTCGGAATTTCATAATCGACTATGCGATTTTGGAGAAGCCACTTTCTGAGTTGATTCATGGAAGAGATATAATGGCCTCTGATGCCATCCAGTGGACTCCTGAGGCATTGCAATCGTTTGAGGAGCTGATAAAAGCTCTGCAGTGGCCTCCAGTTCTGGCTTTGCCAGACATAGAGAAACCATTTCTTTCAGATGGTTGATGAGAAGAACGGATGCATGACGTCTGTTTTCATTCAGAATCATTGTGGTTTGAAACGACCTGTGGCTTATTACTCTGCTAAACTTCATTCAGTTGCAGCCGGCCTTCCTGGCTGCCTAAGAGCTGTAGCAGGAGCAGAAAAAGCTGTTTTGGCTTCGAGAGACATTGTGATGTATTGCCCACTAACTGTGTTTGTACCCCAAAATGCCATCATTTTGTTGGAGTAGAGGACTACACACTTGTCAGCGGCTAGATGGCTCAGGCACACTTCTGCTTTGCTGGATTTGCCTAACATAACTATTAAGAGGTGCAATGCTCTTAAGTCTGCCAGCTTGCTGCCCACTGAGGATGACGGGATACCCCATGACTGCCAGATGGAACTAGAGCTACCGTGTACACCCCGTCCAGATTTGAGTGACACGCCCTTGCAGAATCCAGATATGGTTTTATATGTGGATGGATCATCTTTCAGAGACTCATGGGGAAAAAATAAAGTGGGCTATTCTGTTTGCTTTTATCATTGTACTTTGTCTGCAGGAAGCATTCCGTCTCCTTTCTCTCCACAGAACGCAGAACTGGTTGCATTGATGAAGGCCTGTGAGCTGGCTAAAGATAAATCAGCTACCATATACAGTGACAGCAGCTATGCAGTGGGCGTGATTCACCATTTTGGAGCTCTGTGGATACACAGACAGTTCTTGAAGTCTGATGGTAAGCCAATTTTGAACACATCACAGGTTGCTCACCTCCTTGATGCGATTTTGCTACCATCCAAAATTGCAGTAGTGAAATGTGCTGCACAAACCTGTTCCAGAAATACTCTTTCGCTTGGGAACGCCAGAACAGATGCTGCCGCCAAAGCTGCCGCGGTTCAGCCAATGACGACTACCTGTGCTGCTATTGAACAGGCAGGAGTCCCTTGACGTTTTGCCACTTCTTCTGAGATGAAAGCATGGACAAAGGCAGGTTGTGTCAAAGATGAAGGTGTGTGGGTTTCTGCAGAAAAGAAGCCATGTCTGCCAATAAATTTTTTCCCAGTTTTTGCAAAACTTAGTCATGAGCTGGATCATTGTTCCAAAACTGGAATGTTTGATCTTGTTGGTACACATTGGTCTACAAAAGGTTTCACATCTTTTGCTGAGAAATATTGTCATTCATGCATGGTTTGTGCTACGCACAATGCAGGTCGAGCAGTGTTCACTCAACCTGCTCGTCATCAGACTTCACTGAGACTTTTTGAACATCTAATAATGGACTTTATTGAACTTGAATCTGCTGAAGGTAAAAAATATTGTTTGGTGATTGTTGACATGTTTTCCAAATGGACAGAAGAGTTCCCCACAAAACCTGCTGACACTGCTGCGGTGGTGAAAGCTTTGTTGGGAGAAGTTTTTCTAAGATGGGGAATCCCAGACAGGATTTCCAGTGCCGATGGCAGACATTTTGTGGGCAATGCTCTTGAAGAGATTGGTGAGTTCTTGGGGTAGAAATTATCCACCCATTGCGAGTAAAATCCGCAATCGGGCGGGGCTGTGGAACGAGAAAATGGCACGATGAAAGCCAAGCTTGTTAAGTGTGAATAACCTCAGTCCTTTTGAGGTTCTTTTTGGTAGACCTCCTGCAGTGGGGTTAAACCCACCTGCAAAGCCGCATGTCTCTACAGACCTCTGTGAGGATGCTATGATTTCTTACTGTCAAAATCTCTCCAAGACTCTTGCACAGGTCCACCAGCAAGTGAAGGATGCCCTGCCAAAAGCAGCTGCGGGACCATTTCATCCAATCAGACCTGGAGACTGGGTTCTGATTAAAGAGCTGAGGAGACGACATTGGAGACATCGAAGATGGCAAGGGCCTTTTGAAGTGTTCCTTGTGACCTACACTGCTGTGAAAGTCGCTGAGAGAGCAACTTGAGTGCACACCAGTCATTTTAAGAGAGTGACATGACAGAATCTGGACCGGCCTACTGTACCACTGCTGAAGCAGAAAAACTGAGAGAAGTAGACTCTGAAACAAACACTTGACTTTTATAGCTTTTCATTCATCTAATCATCACACGTAAAGAAATGGAGAAGATGACACAATCTTCAAAGCTCTGGGAATCCAGAGCAAAAAAGACAGACATTCATATTGTTTGTGTTTTATTTCCTGTTAGGGGGCGTCGTTTGGACTGTGCATCAGGGCCGAGAGACCGTCTGGGCTAGACTTTATCTGAGATCGGTCACACGTAATGTCTTACAAGAGAGCTGGGTTTGAGGAAATTTGTGGTACTAGTTTGCTAATTATTCTGCCAGATCAGTTTTTAATAAGCCTTGTGTTGTTTGCATGGGTATAGCAGTCCCCAAATATTATGTTCCTATACCATTCGAGGAGCGGTTAGATGAATGTGCGAGTTACTGTGAGACCCCAGGTAGTTTTCCTGATCAATGGGACACAGTACAAGCTCCCAGAATTAATTTCACCCTTAAAGGTAGAAAGTGCAGTATTTGTGCCTCTCATTATATCTTAGCAGTAAAAGCAAGATTAGATAAGACCTGGGCGAAACATTGTAGTTTGGAAAAATCTGTTGAGGCTCCTGGGTTAATTGACCTATTACAACCACCACCAGATGCGCCTTATGTTTGTTTTAATGTGACAAGATCAGGAAAGCAGGTTGACACGGGTGAGTTTTCAGAAAAGTTTTCAAAAATATTTCATCTTAATGACAAAGAGGATTCTTTTTCTGAGTGTTGGAAGTCTGACAAGCGTAGGGATGATACCAAGCTTGATTACTGGATTTTTTTTTCTAGAATTCACCTGCGTAGGTGGATTCTGAATCAGGAAGAGCCGGGCCCAGACGTTTACTGGGTGTGGTGAGAGCAAGCTGAGGTCCACTCTACCTCGGAACTGGAGAGGTATGTGTGCTCATGTTATGTTAGCTTATGATGTCTCTTTGACTATTAATAAAAATGTTGATAGAATCAATTACATCCATTATAATGTTCCAAAAATTAGCCAACATCACTTGTGATGGTTTTAAAGCAGTTCATGAACAACTCCAGGCCTCATCTCTAATGTCTTTCCAAAACAGAATTGCAGTAGACATGTTATTAGCTGAAAAATGTGGTCTTTGTTCTATTTTTGATCAATGCTGTTCATTTATATCAAACAAAAAAGAAGTGTTTTCATCTGTTCTTACTCTGTACGGTCGTTGTTGCATACCTTGTATTAGAGCCCTTATTGTTCGCTTGATTGACACTGCACTTAGCAACAAAGTTCCCTAACTCCTGTACGGCACATTACTTACCATCCCCCTCCTGAAAAAGGCGAGCAGATCTATGTTTCATATTCTGATGTCTCTGCTTCTGATTTCTTCTGATTCTGATAATGATGATGACAATACTGTCTGTTAAACTTTTGTTTTTTTTATTTTTACGTTATTAGAATGTAACACTTTATGAAAAGCTGTCTTAAACCAAAATATTGTGTGCCATCGCTGATGTTGTGTTGCAAATGTACGTGCATGTTACTCTTATAAATGTTCTTGTTTATTTTTTCTAAGGTACAAACAAAAACCAATTGTATGTAAACATCTCATCTTGACTTATGACAACTCTTGTTAATATCTGGGGTTGACTTATGACAGATCCTGTCACTGTCTTTCTCAGCATTATACAAAGTGCACCTTGTCCAGTGACATATTCTTTTTGATTGTTGAGACTGAGTGTCCTCTCACTCAGCATTTTAAATGTACAAGCCGTGTATGAAGTCATCTGTATTCTGGAGTGCATTGATCAGCAACAGATATGATAGGGTGTTTTTAAATCAACCTATAAATACTTGTGACATTGTAAAGAAAAACAGAGTCCTCCGTGGAGGCTCTCAGTGCACTTAAAATAAACTATGTACGAATATAGCTGACACTTTGCTTTATTCTCTCAGGCCTCTCAGACACCCAGATTTCTACCACAGCCACAATCTTCTTTCTGAGGGCATCAGACAGCTCCTTAGATCTCACCATGGAACACACTTCAAAACATCAACAATCAGGAGCACACCAAACAAAATCTGAGGTTTAAATAGGGCAAGGCTCTTTTAAAAAGCTGGTTAACGATGTACCAATCATATGCACCTGATACATCTGTGTGGGATTTGAACCATAACTATGTGTTTTGTGTCGGAGAGGAAGGACGTGTTTCCCCCTGCATTTTGATGAGGCTCTTCAGGATCTACTAAAAAGAATGTGTAAGATGGAAATAAAAATCCAACGCCTGGAGGAGAGGGTAAAAAAGAATTAAACTCTGCCGGTGGGATTTGGCAATCAACATCCTGGCAGGCTGATGCCCACAACAGAGAGTAAGACCCCTCCTAACAGACAGCGTTTAACTCCTCACTCATCATCTGAACTGTGGCCGCTGCTCCGACAGGAGACACCCAAGAAGAAAAAAGAACGTAGAAAAAAGAAACCCCAACAAGAAAAACCTCTGGCTATGCCCTTAAAAAAACTGATTCGCGGCTCTCAGCTCCCCATCTCCCAGCTCATTGAGACTGGCAGATGCAAAGCAAGGCCGCCGAAACATAAATAAAGATAAACCAAACAGCAACAAACAGCTGAAGAGAACATAGAACAGCAAGAGTGGGAAAATGCTTGCTATTATTCATGATGTATCGATCAAAGGTATTGGACAGTTAATTGTCCACATGACAGTAAAACAAATGTCCATCCATTTGCAAGGATTCCATCGGTTATTGAGAACAACCCAGAGCTAGAAAACAATGTTGTTCATGTTGGAGCTGCTGATATCTCTCTGAAAAAATATGAAATTCTAAAGACAGACTTCTTGGATTTATTCCAGAACTTTCAAAAGCACAAGATAGAACTTCATGTATCTGGACCAATTCCAGCAACGCCCTCAGACAAAGAATATAGCAGAATCGGATCATTCATCAGGTTTGTTAAAGTTGTCTATGCTAAAAGGTCAATTCGATTTCTAAATAATGTTAAGGTTTTTTGTGAAAGGAAGCACCTGTTTACGAGAAACGAACGTAACCTCAACAAGAAAGGTCAGAGGCTTTATCTCTTGAACTTGTTTTCTCATATGAACTCACTGCTCTGTTCTCAAAGCGGGATAAAGAAGTCAGACTCAGCTCTCACAGTATCAGCTGAGACACAAAGTGGACGCCAAACAGCTGGAAGACACAAAGACCATGACGTCCTCGCAAAGTGAAAAGCCCGCCAGAGACATATCAGCCGACAAAACAGCCAAAAACAACGGTGCCTGACGACCTTCGAAAGAAACACAGAGTTTCAGGAACTCTGTGCAGAAACACATCAGTTACATATCAGCTCAAACAGCTGAGTGACTACATCACCCCCCAACAACTCCACTTCCAGCAGCGACTATAGCGACTCCAGCTGATCATGCAGATTCAAATCTGTGCAGAAACTCACCACCTACACACCTTCATCCTCATCAATGATGAGGGCCCGAAGCCCTTCAAACCCAAATAAACAGGGGGATTTGTTTGACTCCGAAAGTGGGACCACTCCCACCTACTGATTATAAACAATATGGCTCTCACTCCACCTCCGCAAAACAAGCCAATAAGTTTGAACTAAATGGAGTGAATGTGTTTCTCTTTTTAAACTAACCACTAAATTATGTCTTTCTTTTAAACAACCTGGATGAGGGAACCTTGGATAGCTTGGAGTGCTACCTAGATGAGTGCTTTGAAAACATTATGGGTAAGCCACGGAAACCTGCATCTGACACGCCAACGAGCACTCAATCCCAGAAGCATACTCGTTCTGAGGCCAGCACATCCACCAAATCGCCAGATGGAAGCTATAGCAACCTGCTGGACTCATAAGAAGCTAGCCAGCCTAGAAGAACGTCTTGCGCTGGTTGAAGTTCAACACAAAGAATTTTAGGCACTGAGGCAATCTTAGGAATTCAGCCAACAACAGGCAGCTTCGCTTGTTTCAGAAAATCAATAATTGAAAGATAATGTAAAAAGACTCACAGAGGGGACGACGCAGCTGTCTGGAAAAAATAAAAGGTTTAAGGAGTCGATCTTAGATATCCAGGCCCAATTCATGAGAGATAATTTTGTTTTTTCCGGAAACCGCGGAAACCATCGCCCGAAGGTTTGTCCTCCATCAGCTGAAACTTCCAAGCGGCACGGTTAAAAACATCACTTTTCACCGCGTCCACTGGCTTAGAGGTATGAAGCCCGACAGCACCTGCCCGTGACCATTTTTGCTAAATTTCAACATTAAACCAAAAGACAAAGAACAGATCAAAGGACATGGGAGAGAGCTGTGGGGGACGAATTATAGCGTTAATGATCAATTTCGAAAGAAATCCTGGACAGAAGGCGTGTGTTATTTCTAGTTAGGAAGAAATGTATCAGTGAAGGCAGCAGGACTACAGTTACTGTAGATAAACTGTATGTTAACGGTCAGGTGTTCAGGGACCCCCAGGTTACTCCTTGGCTTTAATAGTCATATCTAACTAAACAGAGACTAAATAAGAGTTGTTTTATCAGACAACTATAGTTTAACGTAAGCACAGCTCAGAAGGATGCTAACATTTGTAGACATAGGCAGAAGTAATGCTGTGCATTGGAATGTCTGCTCCCTTTTCTCTCCATTTCACATTGTGTCACTAAATCTCTTTATCACTTTTCTTTCTTTATCTCACACAGACTTTTTTCGTAGCATAATTATATGTTTCTCTCTATATCTCTGCTTCGGGATTTTCAATCAGGCAACTCCATGGACAAACCAAGACTACACTTGTATTTATCAGTTTCCTTGTCGATAGGAAATGTCTAATTTTTATATTAGCTCTATGAATTCTTTCAAATTTCTAACATGGAATGTTCATGGATCCGTTACCAGAGATAAAAGGATTACGATTTTCAACCATCTTAAAAGATTGAAGGCAGATGTCTTATTACAAGAGCATGATTTGCTTCCGGTCGCTGCTCCTGTGGCAGACCTCACCTTTCCCCCTGTGTTACTTAGCTCAAAGTTAGCTATTTTTCGCTACAATGGACATTAATAAGTGCCTATCGTCGCTACTCTACATATACCTACTGCAGTCTTTGGAAAATTGTGAGTGCTCTGCGTTGAGAGGTTGTTACTCAATTGTGGAGCTAAGAGAGATTGGAGTTGTTCCCTGGAACAACGTAAGAGCATGACGGGAAACTTGGCAGAGTTCTGATGGATCCCGAAAGAGATAAGAATGCGCAGAAGAGGTAAATCTGGAGGAGTTTTAAATAGACTTAAAGGGGCAAGATCATGCAAAATCAAGTTTTCGGAGTTTTAAATAAACCGGTAATGTAATTTTCTCATAAAAAACCCCACCAGAGTCGTTTTAGGCTTAATTCATGGATGTCTGAGTAATCCTCCTGAATTCTGCCGTCTGAGCAGCTGCCCCTCCCTCTCCTAGGAAAATGACTGAGTGTTCAACTAATGACATCACTGGTTGAAAGTTGAGTGCTAGGGGTGTCCTGTGCAGGCAGAGCTGCTTACCCCTGGTGGATTTTCAAACACGCCCTCGTCCTCCTCACAGCTCATAGCTGCTTCGTTTTTGGCGGCTTAAAAAACTTTTTTTGTTGGATTTTTTACTTTCTCCATGAAAACGCCTGTTTGGATGCATGGATTACAAGATTGTATTCTACATTCCTAAAGAACAGCATCTGGATCAAAGAGCAAAGACGCCTGATGGACAGAAGTGGGTGGCTACATGCTAATGCTAATGTGGGTTAGCCATTTTTCAAGCTGTTTATGTGATCTTATAACAGCATTGTGTGGTTAATTAATTGATCTGTAGCATCTCAAAATGTTCAGTAAATGGGTGCGAACAACACCCACGGCTTTTTTATATACTGGGCTGGAAAGATTTGCTTAGTGGATGCAGCTGTGTTGGTGTGGGCTATCTCTAAAGCCTGGAGATTTAGCAACTGAGATAGGCTTTTTTGACTCCGTTTTACACAAACAAATAAAATAAACCAAACGTCTGAGCCCTTAATATAACAAAGTTTCATTGTGGTGCTTCGTGATTTTCAAATTCTTGTGAGAATACTGTTTGTGATGAAGCTTAGCACTGTTTGCTTCAGTGTGACCTCCCCTGACTCTGAAGCGCAGCAGAGCGGGGAGCGTAGTGTGGCATTGGGGTGCAGGAGGCGGGTTTACAGAGAAACGAGCCGTTTCACTTTGTGGTCTAACATTAACTACAGGATACAAATTAAATTTTTAGGACGAATTAATACTGTTTAACACCAACTGTAAAATTTTATCATATGTATGTCTATCCCAGAAGTTAAAAGTAGTAAAATAGCATGATACAGCCCCTTTAAATCATGGAAATGCCGGCCATATATTCAGTCTTTGATCATGGGCAATGTACAGTCGATCAGAAATAAAATGGATGAACTGAGAGCAAATGTTTTGCTTTTGTATGAATTCAGATCAATAAGTTTGATGGATTTACAGAATCATGGCTTGCAAGACATCACACTGATGAACTAGTTGAGATTGAAGGTTTTAAAGTTTTTTGTGGGGACAGAACAGAGGACTCAGAAAAGCAAGGAGGAGGTGGACTTGCTGTTTACATTAATGAGGATTACTGCCATCCAAACAACACGTCTATCAAATCACATACTTGCTCTCCAAACCCCGAAATACTGACTGTCAACATACGCCCATACTATATCCCTCACAAATTTTCACACGTGATCCTGGTGGTTGTGTATGTGCCGCAAAAAAATTTATCAAAGGAAGTGGCAGAGGAAATACAGGACGCCGTGCACAAGATTGAATCAATGTCGCTGGATGCATTTGTTGTGATAACTGGGGACTTCAATCATTGCGCAGTAAAGAAAAGTGGGCCATACTACTATCAACACCAGAGGGGATACAGTACTCGCTCACTGTTACATCAAAGTCAAGGATGCGTATGTGTCCCGAAAGTTCCCAAGTTTAGGCAAAGCCAACTATAACTTGGTGCTGCTATGCCCTAAATGCATTTGGCTGGTACAGAAACAGAAAACGAGAAAGGCCACAGTGAAAAAGATGACTAACGTGATTGAGAGACTGCATGATGTATTTGAAAGAACAGATTGGGCGCTTTTTGAGAACAGTGCAAAGGACATTAATGAATTTACTGAGCCTGTTTGTGGATGTCCCACAGAGAAGGGTCAAGCTGTATGCAAATTGTAAACCCTGGATGAATGATAAGATTAGAAAATTGATAATAGAGAAAAGAGAGAGCCTTTGCTAGGGGAGACAAAGAGTCATTAAAAGTTGTCCATAAAGAACTTAAAAACGAATTTTAATAAGGAGAAATATAAGTATAAAAGTGAAGTAGAAAACCATTTTAAACAAAATGACATGAAGAAGCTGTGGGAAGGTATGAAGCTAATGAGTGGCTATGTAGTATTTATTCACACCTGGAAACCAGTGGGCGCTGCGTCAAAATTTTATATTATGACTTTAGTTCAGTTTTTAACACATACACACCACATATCATGTTTGAAAAGCTCATAAACATGAAGGTACCAGGAGTTTTCAGTTTATTTAAAATTTTTTAGAGAACAGAACCCAATTTGTCAAGATGAATTCCAGCATAAAGTCAAGTAAAATCACCACAAATACAGGTTCTCCCCAAGGCACAGTTCTATCACCATTCTTATTTACTATTTACACTGCAGACTACCGTCCACAGCACCCAAGTTGCAAAGAAGTGAAATTTGCAGATGACACCGCTCTATTAGGTCTTACTGAACAGGACAACGATAGGCGATATACAGTCATGCCAAAAGTTTTGAGAACTACATAAATATTGGAAATTGGAAAAGTTGCTGCTTAAGTTTTTATAATAGCAATTTGCATATACTGCAGAATGTTATGAACAGTGATCAGATGAATGGCCATGAAAATTCCACTGCATTTCATTGCTGCCATTAAAGGACCTGCTGAGATCCTTTCAGTAATCGTCTTGTTAACTCAGGTGAGAATGTTGACAAGCACAAGGCTGGAGATCATTATGTCAGGCTGATTGGGTTAGAATGGCAGACTTTAGATGTTAAAAGGAGGGTGATGCTTGAAATCATTGTTCTTCCATAGTTAACCATGGTGACCTGCAAAGAAACGCGTGCAGCCATCATTGCGTAGCATAAAAACTGCTTCACAGGCAAGGATATTGTGGCTACTAAGATTGCACCTAAATCAACAATTTATAGGATTATCAAGAACTTCAAGGAAAGAGGTTCAGTTCTTGTTAAGAAGGCCTCAGGGCGTCCAGGAAAGTCCAGCAAGCGCCAGGATCGTCTCCTAAAGAGGATTCAGCTGCTGGATCGGAGTGCCACCAGCATGCACAGTGAGGTGACAACTTTTTTTGAAGATGGCCTAGTGGGCAGCAAAGAAGCCACTTCACTCCAAAAAAACACCAACCACCATAGCATAATTGTCAATAAAAGCCTCTGAAACGTATGAAGTGTTTGTAATTATATTTCAGTACATCACAAAGATCTAAAAGCAGTTTAGCAGCAAACTTTGTGAAAATGAATATTTGTGTCATTCTCAAAACGTTGGCCACACCTGTAGAATTGAGATAAAAGCCTTTGTTGAGTATTGTGACAGTCAATTTCTGGAGCTCAATGGCAAGAAAAAAAAAGAGTTAGTGATAGACTTTAGAAGAAATAAGAGAGAAACTGAGGCAGTGGAAATTAAAGGGGCAACTGCAGAAAGAGTAAACAAATTCAAATACTAGAGTGTTGTTTTTAATGATAAGCTGACATGGTCTGATCATATATCATCACAGCTGGTCAAATTGAGTCCACATCTGTACTGTGTGAGGAGTTGCGGGCTTTTAATGTTAATTCTGATCTAATGAATACGTTTGCTATGTCTGTTATATGTAGTGTGTGGAGCTACTGTGCTGTGGGATGGGTTGGGAATGCAGGGGTTACCGAGAAGAAGAGGATTGATAAACTGAATAAAAGGGTAGGAAAAATTACAATTGATAGTGTATACCAGGGGTCACTAACTGACGGACCCAGACGCCAGGTCATGCGGACCCAGTCCTGGACCCACATCCGAACCCGACGCGAAACCAAAACACTAGCGGGGCGCCCCATTTTTAATTGCGCAGCTCTTTCCGTCTTTACGCTTGTGAATCGGGAAACCTACATACCAATCATGTGCGAGTTATACAACCCATGTGATACCACACAGCCAATATAAATGCCTTCTGAATGACAGCGCTGTGCCGTACATGTCAACAAACGTCTTCGAATTTCAGTGACGGTTGACAGGAAAACGAAAAGTTAAGAGAAAGACGAGAAATTTGAAAAGGTGAGAAAAGTCAAAGGGAGAAGAGAAAAAGACGGAAGTGAAAAAAGTAAGAAAGCAGAAGCAGACGAGTAAGAGGAAGAACGAGGGGAGAAAAAGACGAGGGATACGAAGAAAAAGAAGAGCCGAGGGAGATGGAGAAAAGAGAAAAAAAGACGAGGGAGACGGAGAAAATAGGAAAAAAGACGAGGGAGACGGAGAAAAAGAGGAGAAATAGCCGAGGGAGACGGAGAAAAGAGGAAAATAGACGAGGGAGACGGAGAAAAGAGGAAAATAGACGAGGGAGACGGAGAAAGACAAGACAAAAGACGAGAGAGGCGAACAAAACAAGGGAGACCAATATAGGAGAGAAAAACCAGAGGGAAACGAATAAAAAGAGGGAAAAGATAAGGGTGACAGAGTATCCAGAAAAAGGTGGGAAAATGTCCCTTTCTAAAAAAAGAAAAGTGGACTCTGAAAATCGCTCCTTTCTTCCTGAATGGACAGAATCATTTCTGTTCGTGCTTCCTATGGCAAGTACAAAGCCAGTATGTCTCATATGTTCTGAAACTGTTGCACTCATTAAAAGTGCAAACATTAAACATCACTATGAGACAAAGCACAAAACATTTGAACAATCATACCCTCCCAAGTCAGAAGTCAGATAACAAAAAATAAACAGTCTCAAAGCACAATATGAGCAATCTGCTAGGATTCTGAGTAACACATTCACTGCCCAACAACGCATTTGTACTGAATTATTTTTTAGTGAAAGTTAGATTAAAACTATATGCAGACGTGCCACCAAATTTCGGCTACAGAAATATATGATACAGGGTCAATTTATCCTTTTTTTTCCCCCATCCAGACCTCCAATTCATGACACATTTTCTAAACGGACCTTATCGAATTTTAGTTGAAGACCTCTGGTGTATACTATGACTGCCTGGAGAAAATGACAGCTAAGATCATGCAGGATTCTTCTCACCCCCTCCATGCTTGTTTGGATAGCAAGGTCATGAAGCTCAGTGGGAGGTTAAGACCACCAGCGACACGTACGAAGCGGTATGCTCTCTCTTTAATACAACAAACAGTCAGGCAGCACAATGAGCATTTTAAACGTACATTTGTAGAGCTTATCTAGTTGTATGAATATGTATGTATATGTCAACCTATTATGTTGTAGAGTTATTCTATGTTAGGCATGATGGTGGGAATTAGCAAAGTAATTTCCATTTTTTTATGGATGAAAGAGATTTGACTGAGTCATAGGTCAAGCTCAGCTGCAGATGATCTTAAATTACCTGAGTACCCTAATGTATTTTCTTCATGCTATAACTCGAGACAACGGGGAGTAGCAATGGGAGCACTGCTCTTGTGGCTGCAAGTCCTTCAGTGACCTGGATGGACTGTTTGTACTGTAAACTGAATTTCCCCTTGGGGATCAATAAAGTATCTTTGAATTTTATTTTTTTAATATTTATAAATAAAAACATTAATTTTAAAGTAATAGACAAAGTTACAGATCCAGAGGGTAAATGTATCATATTCAAACTATTGATACATAACCCAAAGTTATGTATAGTTAGTGTATATGGCCCAAATATTAACAACCCCTCATTCTTTCATAACTTTTTCTCGGTTTTGGCTAATCACATGGATTACTCACTTCTTCTTGAGGGCGACCTCAACTTTGGTTTAAATGAAGAAATAGATAGGGTCAGTATGTGATGGAGGGGGCATCACGAGCTCAGCCCGTCTTATAATTTTTCAAACTTAAATGAGCATGCAGCCAGGATATCTACTAGAACACACCCTTTTCTAACAGAAAAGCTTTATTTGTTTGTTTTTTTCAGTATGACCTGGATTGATTCATTGTGGGTGCACACACAAGGTTTCTTTTTTGTTTGCTGAAATTATAATTCACCAGGTTATTTTCTGTGCTATTGAGTTGTTAACTGATTAAAGGGAAGTGTGGAAAAATATTTAGAGCTAAAGTAGTTCCTGGATTGAAATCATGTGATTATGTAGTGATGACATCATCAGGATATATTGGTAGTATTTGTGATTTGTGGGTTAATTTTTTGTTTTGTTTTTTTGCTATGGTTGTAATTATTTATTTTGATTATTGATATATAAAATTTATTTGGGTAATTTGGGACTTAAAAACGTTTGTCTGGGGAGGGGAAAGTTATGTGGGGTGTTTTTAGGGGCGGAGCCAGGGTCATTTAAAGGAAGCTCTGCTCTGTTGGGTGTGGTTGTTGTTGTTGTCAGAGTCTAAGTCTAGCAAGTTCCAAACGATGGGAATTGTCTCTGAGCTGCTCTAAAGGTACTGCCATTTTTTTTTATGCCTGTGAACATCCTTTGTAAACAGACTGCAGTTTTTTTGTTGATTTCTGGGATTCAACTGAAGATGAGCACAATAAAAGATCACCTAAAGCTGAACTTCGGCATTGCCATTTCTTCTTTTTGCCAAGTCATGTAGGACCCCGTCACACAGTAGAACAGGAACTCAGCGTACCTGGCAATCCTTAGATGTAGTTAAACCGTACATGAGCGATTATGGACTATGGGATACATCTCGTCATCCCAACGACAGAAAATACACTTTTTTCCAAATGTTCACCATTCTTATTCTAGATTGGACTTCTTTAAGGACCTTTACATTTCTTAAAAATCCGAACGTAAAATTAACCCTCTAGGCGCCGGGGTTTTTTCTATAAAATATTAAATTTTGAAATCACTAGTTCAAAATGTTGTAGCTTTAATATGGTTATAGATAAAAGTACACCGTAAATTAGAAAAATTTTCAGTATGATCCAAAGTTTGTGACACGAGCAAAATCATACATCTAATTTGCATATTATGACGTCATTAGATGTTGGCAGTATTGGATTGCATGACTTGTACAATTTTTTGCTTTTTTACATTGTTTAAAACTTTTATTTCATCAATATTTTTATTTTTTTATTTAGATTTTTTAGCTTTTGGAGCGTAATGGCGAAACGGGACTGGCTGTTGCTGCGGGACATTTTCAATTCAATTCAGTTTATTTATATAGCGCTATTTCACAACAGATGTCATCTCAAGGCACTTTACAAAAAGAGTTATTACAATACAATGTTTAGTGTAGAAATTACAGAACCACAGAAGATTGCGTCGTGGAATTCTCAGCAATCCCTCATACTGAGCAAGTATGCAGCGACAGTGGGAAGGAAAAACTCCCTTTTAACAGGAAGAAACCTCCGGCAGAACCAGGCTCAGCACAAGCGGTTATCTGCCGCGACCGTCTGTGGCTTGGAGAATACATAACAGAGACACAGAAAGAGCAATAGAACTGATGCAGAAGTTTGTTGCAGGACGTGGAGAATTTTCCGTCACTGCAATGCCATCTTAGTCAGGGTCGTCAAGCAGGGCTAATCCGGAGCACCTACTATAATAGAAAACAGGTTAGTGCTTGAATTGACAGCACATCATGCAGTTGGGGAGAAGTAGGAGAGAAAGTAGGAACAGACCCTAATAATGTCCTCCAACAGCCTAGCCTAAAGCAGCATAGCTACTAACATTAACCTGTCTCCTAGCTACTAGGAGACCTGGCTACCAACACTCTGTCTGAGTCCTCCTGATCGAGGCTCAGCCGTGGACGGTGTAGGGCCGGTAACGGCCCCCGTCATGCCGGGGTCTTCTCGGAGTCGGGTTGTTTGAGAATGCAGCCCAAAGTGGGTGGTAAACTCCATGTAAGGCTAAATACCGGCACGAGACCGATAGTCGACAACTATCTTAAGGAAAAATAGACAGAACTATCTTAAGGAAAAATAATGACAGAACTGAGAGGACAGAGTTGAAGAGGGCGAGAAACGTTTAAGAGATAAACGGGTGGGGTCCGCACAGTCTGCCCGGGGGATTCAACCCGGCAGGTAATGGGCGGCCGCACTGTGCGGGAGGATCCCCTTGAGGGACCTCTCTCCGGCGCTGGCTGGCCCCCGTGGGGCGCATTTCTTCCGCGGCGGTAAGCCGCGACCGGCTCCGGATCTTTACCTGGCTTACATTAATCTATCTCTACCTAGCTACTCTACCTCTTCCTATCTCTTCCTAACTTTTGACACTCTGCCTGACTACTAACATTAACCTGTCTCTTAGTTTCACTTTCTCCGAGGACAACTGAACAGATCAGAGGTAAATATTTCTCTTCAGAATCTGAATAAGCCAATACTTCACGGCGGGGAACTCCGACATCTCGGCGTCATAAGTTTTATCTTTCTGAAACTTGCTTTCTCTATATTATGACCGCAGTAGCTGACTTAAAGGCCGATTTACTCCAAAAGTTTCCATGGTAAGAAACCCAAAAAGGTGTCGAAGATTAAAGGTACACATGTCCGCCATCTCCTGGTGTAAAGCAGTAATTAAATTAGTGGCCCTATCTCCAGCTGTGGGTCGTTAAAGTCACCAATGTTGCTTGTCCCAATATTGCGACTTTGTTGCCTAGAGGGTTAACACAATAAAAAAATCCTTCATAGAGTACATTAAACAGGCCAATGGATGTTCAATGGGGCTGTCTGCGGCTCCCGGATGGCCCCTTGGCGTACCTACGCGTCTGGGTGTCGGCCGCCTGGGGCTTCAGTGTGCTCCCGGTCGCGGTGGCATGTGGCCAGGGTATTTGAGCCAGTGGTGGACTGGGTAACTGCCTCAGCGCGGGCACCCTTGGTGCAGGTAGGGGCCTTCCTTGTTGTTGGGGAGCCTTTTATTATCTCGCACAGTTGCTCTCCATTATGGGGGGCACTTGGATGGGGGGTGCTGAACTCAACCTGGGTGTCTAGTGTCCTGTGTGGATTAGGTCTCCCACTGGGATGGGGTCGGTGGGATGGCCTTGGGCCCCATAGGGCTTGGTGGTGCCGCGGCCGTGGGCTCTGATTTCGATGTGCTAAGGCCTCCCACCCCTGGTGAGTCGTGCTGAACGGGGGTGCCTATTGGAGTCAGTAGGGGAGCTGGCTCCCTGGGGATGGCATTGTGTCACCCCAGTTGTTTCCTCCCCATTCCCAAATGCCTCTGTCCCCCTGCTCCTTCATTATACAATTCACATAGGGTCTTGGGGTGTGGGCACGTCACTGGAGATGAGGGAAGGGTTTCCGTCTTCGCTGTCCGGTGGCGGCCTGGGTCCCAATTTTACTGTACAACTTAGACACTTTCACTTATAACATTAACATGAGACACATACATGTAGGGACCTTGCAGTAAGCACACTTTTGGCTCCAGAGAGGGAGCCCTTCTAAGAGCCTCGCCTCTGGTGCCCATTGCTTAACTGCATCTAGACACTGAGGGCCCGGGGTGGGAGATGGGGGTGCCTCGCATGGGTTGTTGGTGGTGTGGATTGGCCCAGGGTAGGGGTGGCATGTGTCGTCCGTCGGCCAGCTGCGGGTCCCTCCTGCCTTGTGACGGTGGCGGGGAACCCTTGTCGGCCGATCCCTGGTCGGGGCCCTGCTGGGGGCGGAGCACCCCTGGTCCCCGTGGCCTCAGGGTCCTGGGCCGGGCCGGGCCTGCCCTGGCATAGCCATTTACTGGCGGAGCCTGTGGGCTCGTCCCTGCGATCTCCCGGGCCCCGTCATTGTAGCTGCTGGGTGTTCCCCTGGGGCTTCCATTTGTTTCTCTCTTTGGGGGGCAGTCAGCCCTGTGTTGGTCCTCCTGTGGCTCTTCGACTCTGTGGAGCTATGGACGTATACATCTCCGACCTCAATGTCTGCGTCGATTCCTGTAGGATGGATTGACGGCTCCTTACACCAGCTATCAATCACTTGCATGGGGGAAACCTTGTTTACACCTACATGCTCTCACACACACACACACACACACACACATAGGTATGGGGACATTGGTGTGTACGGACATATTCTTAGGTTACCACAACCAGATAGGTGGTACCAGGATCATACGACATTGGTGTTGTATTTGTTAATCAATTTTGGTGTGTTGTGAATGTGTAGTTCTAAGTTCATATTACTGGATCTGTTTTGTTAATGTTGTTCTGTTCTATAGGTGGTTTTTGTTTGTTTTGTTTTTCCCACTTCTCTCTGTCCAACAAAGGTGGAGGATGGATGTTTCCTTGTGTTCTTTGTTTACCTCCCTATCTTGTATAATTGGTTTACACTCCTATCCGTCCTGTTTCTCTTCTTCATCTTCTTTCTTTCTTCTTTTTTGTTTTCTCGTTTTCGTGTAGATAACTTTAAGAAATTAAACCCACAGTAATGATTAATAAAGATTTCTCATACATATACATCACGTGGAGTACTATAGCAAAGCTGTAATGTTCTGCTTGGGAAAGTAAATATGTTGGTGTTTTTACTTGTCCTACTCAGACACCAATTCTGAGTAGCAAACTGCCAGACAGGACACATAAAAAAACCCAAAAAAACCTCTGTCTGGAAAGTCTCACCTAATCAATGATTACATCATTACACAAAATATATGTTGCGCCTAAACTTCTGGAACTGCACAATGTGCATGCAATTTGCCTGGCCTACCTCAACAGGACTAGTCATCAATAATAATTTTATATTAATACGATAGGGTGTGATCTGGAGTCAGGACACAGGGTTAATAGTAATTGTCCATAACAAGACGTGCAACCACACCACACTAACAAAATGAAAGGAAATTAAAAGAGGAGCTATAATACCGGTTTAGCAAGAATCAGTGAACACAAAAACAAACATACAACCGCAAAAACCAGCGTCCGGCGACTCTACCAACAATGAGCAAATAGTGGTTTAACAATTTCAGAAGAATCAAGTAAACCATTTCACACAAGTCTAAATTTGTGTTTTAGAACCTCCTACAGAAGCATACACCCTAACCAGACAAACAAAATGTATCCTACCAGTGATGATTACATCCACGCTGCCAGTCCAAGGCGAACGATGAAGGGAGGAGGAACAATCCAAACGGGCAAAGTCCATTGAGGAAAAGTAGCCCAAAGCTGATTTTAAAAGAATGCGTTCAGGGTCCGTGTACATTCAGGCAGTTCGTTTTTTCATTTCAAACAAAAAATGAAAAATCAAAAACACACTTGATTTTTGTTTTTTCATTTTTTGTTCCACACGAAAAAAACGGATCACGAACCCTTATCTGATTTTTCATTTTGGAAAATGGAAAAAATGGATAATGAGAGCTCATTTTTGATTTTGATATTTTTGTTTGAGGTAATTGACCTTACCCGGAAGTTCCCCGCTGAAGAAAAAAAAAAAGCAAACACTTTGTGTACAGAGCTGTAAAGTCATTGCAGCAGGTGTCAGCGTATAACCAGCCTCTGTGTGGTACAAGCTTGTTCCTGCAATGTCAGAAAATTATTTAATTTTTATGTTATCTCGTAAATCTGTTTATTCTACAGTCTTCAGTTTTATTATTTGTTAAATATTCATATTGCCACTTAATTACTTCAGGACAGCATAAGATATTTTTTATTATATTCCTTAATTTAAATTCTTTAAAGTGCATGCTTTTAATGCAAATTTAAATGCATAAGTATAATAGTCAAAGTATATTAAAAGTAATATCAGCACCCTAAAGTCAGCTCAGAATCATAAAATTGCTTCTACAAACTACAAAGCATTCATGTTACTCATAAAAAATACATGCACATTCTGTAAGCATTTTACACTATTCTGGTCCATTTTTAATTTTTGACTAGGCAGGAAGAAGAGGGTATCCATCCATCCATCTATTATCTATACCCAGAGGTGTCCTACTTGGCTAGAAATTTTGAGAATTTATACTTTACTGGAGTAATTACAGATTGGTCTACTTTTTACTTCTACTCCTTACATTTTCACGCAATTATCTGTACTTTACTCCTTGCATTTTAAAAATACCCTTGTTATTTAAGTTTCATTTGGTCATTTTTTATTAAAAATAAACACAAAAACTATATACAAAATGCTCTAAGTGGTACGGTGGCAAAAGAATCTGAAGGCAGCTCGTCATTTTTGACAGATTACAATTTACATCCATGACTATTTGAAGAAGCACATATAGTTCTAGATAATTTTTACTTTGTAGCAGTATAATTATCTTTCCATTGTAATGAGGTAAATTAATTAAATAAAAACAAAATATTAAAAATAAACCGTCTGTGTAGGACACACCTGTTAACTTAAAAATGCTGATTTATTTAGTGTAGCTGACCACTAGCTATGAACCACTTGATAGTCCACCAGGATGAAGAAAATGGATATTGCCAAGTTCAAAGATCCCTATGGTAGAGACTCAGGCAATACACCACTATAAATAGGCAACTAGTCATCATATCTTCTGCTTAATGAAACATGTATTAATGCTCAGTAGTGCACATGTAGCTCTTTGATGTATTTGCATTACACTAAAATGCATTAATTTTGATGGACACGTGCAGCTAAAATATGGTGCCTAGTGTATCCTCAATGTATAAATATGAGGATTTTTATATAACAGTCATTATGGCCTTTAGTAGAAGTGTGTTTTTTGGCGAGGTGTGGGATGTAGTATCTATACTAATACCTGACTACTGAATTTCAATTCAATTCAATTCAGTTTATTTATATAGCGCCATTTCACAACAGATGTCATCTCAAGGCACTTTACAAAAAGAGTTATTACAATACAATGTTAAGTGTAGAAATTACAGAACCACAGAAGATTGCGTCGTGGAATTCTCAGCAATCCCTCATACTGAGCAAGCATGCAGCGACAGTGGGAAGGAAAAACTCCCTTTTAACAGGAAGAAACCTCCGGCAGAACCAGGCTCAGCACAAGCGGTTATCTGCCGCGACCGTCTGTGGCTTGGAGAATACATAACAGAGACACAGAAAGAGCAATAGAACTGATGCAGAAGTTTGTTGCAGGACGTGGAGAATTTTCCGTCACTGCAATGCCATCTTAGTCAGGGTCGTCAAGCAGGGCTAATCCGGAGCACCTACTATAATAGAAAACAGGTTAGTGCTTGAATTGACAGCACATCATGCAGTTGGGGAGAAGTAGGAGAGAAAGTAGGAACAGACCCTAATAATGTCCTCCAACAGCCTAGCCTAAAGCAGCATAGCTACTAACATTAACCTGTCTCCTAGCTACTAGGAGACCTGGCTACCAACACTCTGTCTGAGTCCTCCTGACCCGTGGACGGTGTAGGGCCGGTAACGGCCCCCGTCATGCCGGGGTCTTCTCGGAGTCGGGTTGTTTGAGAATGCAGCCCAAAGTGGGTGGTAAACTCCATCTAAGGCTAAATACCGGCACGAGACCGATAGTCGACAACTATCTTAAGGAAAAATAGACAGAACTGAGAGGACAGAGTTGAAGAGGGCGAGAAACGTTTAAGAGATAAACGGGTGGGGTCCGCACAGTCTGCCCGGGGGATTCAACCCGGCAGGTAATGGGCGGCCGCATCGTGCGGGAGGATCTTGAGGGACCTCTCTCCGGCGCTGGCTGGCCCCTGTGGGGCGCATTTCTTCCGCGGCGGTAAGCCGCGACCGGCTCCGGATCTTTACCTGGCTTACATTAATCTATCTCTACCTAGCTACTCTACCTCTTCCTATCTCTTCCTAACTTTTGACACTCTGCCTGACTACTAACATTAACCTGTCTCTTCCTATCTACCTGTCTGACCTGACTCTAACTACCTATAAACATATCTCTAACTGTAAGCTTTGTCAAAGAGGAAAGTTTTTAGCCTAGTTTTAAAGATAGACAAATTGTCTGCTTCACGAACCAACCCTGGGAGCCGGTTCCATAGGAGGGGAGCCTGATAGCTGAAAGATCTGCCACCCATTCTACTTTTAGAAATCCTAGGAACTACCAGTAAACCTGCAGTCTGAGAGCGAAGGTCTCTGTTAGGAACATATGGAACAATCAGGTCTCTTATGTATGATGGAGCTAGATTATTAAGGGCTTTATATGTCAGAAGGAGGATCTTGAATTCTATTCTAGATTTTACTGGGAGCCAGTGAAGAGAAGCTAAAACAGGGGAAATGTGATCTCTTCTTTTAATATTCATCAGAATCCTAGCAGCAGCATTTTGAACTAACTGTAGACTTTTAATTGTATTCTGTGGACTACCTGATAATAGACAGTTACAGTAATCCAGCCTTGAAGTAACAAATGCATGGACTAGTTTTTCAGCATCAGTCCTGGACAGGATGGTTCTAATTTTTGCAATATTCCTAAGGTGAAAAAAGGAAATCCTACAGACTTCTTTAATGTGAGTTCTAAATGACATATCTTGGTCAAAAATGACACCGAGGTTTTTTGCTTTATTACTGGAGGCTAATTTAATGCCGTCCAGGTGAAGGGGCTGACTAAGTAGTTTCTTTTTCAGAGCTTCTGGTCCAAAGACGACAACTTCTGTTTTATCAGAATTTAGAAGCAAGAAGTTTAGAGTCATCCAAGTTTTTATGTCTTCCAGACATGCCTGTAGTCTACCTAACTGATTGGATTCATCAGGATTTATGGATAGATATAGCTGTGTATCATCTGCGTAACTATGGAATTTTATCCCATGCTGCCTAATTATTTTACCAATAGGAAGCATATATATAGTAAAGAGAATCGGCCCAAGCACTGAACCCTGTGGTACTCCGCAAGTAACTATTGAGGTTGAGGAAGATCTATTGTTTACCTGAACAAACTGAAATCTGTTAGACAAATAAGATTTAAACCAACCTAGTGCTGTTCCTATTATACCGACACTTTGAAGCCTTTCTATGAGAATATTGTGGTCAACAGTGTCAAAGGCAGCACTGAGATCTAACAGGACCAGAATGGTCACCAGTCCATTGTCTGAGGCTATGAGAATATCATTAGTAACCTTCACCAGAGCTGTTTCAGTGCTGTGATGAGCTCTAAAGCCTGACTGAAACTTCTCAAACAGCTCATTATTGTTTAAATGCTCACATATCTGGTGTGCAACTATTTTCTCAAGAATTTTAGATAAGAAGGGAAGATTAGATATCGGTCTATAGTTAATTAAGTCGTTTTGATCAAGAGAGGGTTTCTTAAGTAGAGGTTTAATTACAGCAATCTTAAACTCCTGTGGTACATATCCATTGACTAAGGATAGATTCATTATATTTAAAATTGGAGCAGCGATCAGAGGGAAAACTTCTTTTAAGAGTTTAGTTGGGATTGGGTCTAAAACGCAAGTTGAAGGTTTAGATGAAGCTAATAATTTTAGTACATCACAAAGTTCGGCTGCATTAAAGCAGTTTAAGCATATATTAGGTTCCACCATTTTTGAGGCTGCCTCATTAACTAAGGAGGAAGCAAGCATATTGGGAAGGTTCCCAATTATCTTATTCTTTATGGAGTCTATTTTATTTATAAAGAATTGCATGAAGTCGTCACTGCTTAGAGCTTGGGGAATGGTTGGCTCGATAGAGCTATGATCCTGTGTGAGTTTGGCAACTGTATTAAAAAGAAACCTAGGATTATTTTTATTCTCCTCGATTAAAGATGAATAATATGCTGTTCTAGCTGTGTGAAGGCTCTTTTTATATAGCAATAAACTATTTTTCCATATTAAAAAGGAATCATGTAAATGCGTGGAGCGCCATTTTCTCTCTAGTTTTCTAACATTCTGCTTTAGGGTACGTAGCTCTAAATTAAACCAGGGAGTTAATCTTCTATGGCTAGCCACCTTCCTTTTCAAGGGGGCAACTTTGTCTATTGCCCGACGCAGGGAGGAATTAACGCTATGAACTAAAATGTCAAGTTGTGAGGGGTCACGAGTTAAATCACTGTTTTCTGTTCTGCATTTATAAACTGAGGAAATTAAAGTTGGAAGAGCTTCTTTAAAATTTGCTACAGCGTTGTCTGATAACGTTCTGGTATAATGAAGTTTTCTTTCAGGTTTGATATGATCCATTAGAGTAAGTTTAAAAGTGATAAGGAAATGATCAGACAGGATAGGGTTATGTGGAAAGACTGTTATTTCTTCACAGTCAATGCCATAAGTCAGCACAAGATCTAAAGTGTGGTGACAAGAATGTGTTGGTCCCTGCACATTTTGAGTAAAGCCTATTGAGTCTAGGATAGTGTTAAAAGCTGTATTTAGACTATCACTTTCATTATCAACATGAATATTGAAGTCTCCGACTATAATGACTTTATCAGTGTTTAAAACTAAGTCAGATAGAAAATCTGAAATCTGATCTAAAAATTGAGAATAAGGTCCTGGTGGACGATATAAGACCACAAACAAAAGTGGCTTTACTGCTTTGTTATGTGTATGAGGAAAGCTAAAAACTAGATGCTCAAAGGAACTGTAACTATTATTTTTTTGGAGATTAATTAGTAAATCGGAATGAAAGATAGTTGCTACTCCACCTCCTCGACCAGTACTTCGAGGGACACTAAAGTTTAAGTAGCTAGGGGGAGTTGACTCATTTATTGTGACATGGTCCTCTTCCTGCAACCATGTCTCTGCAAGACAAAACAAATCAATATTATTTTCACAAATTAAGTCATTTACTAAGAGTGTTTTTGAGGGGAGAGATCTTATGTTTAGTAAACCACATTTAATTGATTTGTTTTTATGTTCAGTCCGAGTTTTATTTATCTTTATGAGATTTTTATACTTTGCTCTAGTAGCATTAACTTTTAATTCATTAGTTTTGGGTAGTGGACGGGAAACTATCTCTATAGGGTAGTGGGTGGGTGGCAGTCCCTGTTCCTTGACCTGGGTTCCCTGATCTGGACTCTGGTTTCCCTGAGCTCGACTCTGGGTTCCCTGAGCTGGACTCTGGGTTGTCACGGCTTTGGGGAACTAGAGATAACCCTATCAATGTTCCTGGAAAGAAGCGAAGCTCCGTCCTCGGTGGGATGGATGCCGTCTCTACGTAACAGTCCAGGTTTTCCCCAGAAGGCCCCCCAGTTATCAATGTAGCCCACATCGTTTTCTGGACACCACCTTGACAACCAAAGGTGGAACGAAAGCATACGGCTGTACATGTCATCGCTAGTACGATCAGGCAGGGGACCAGAAAAAATTACAGAGTCAGACATCTTTTTGGCAGCCCTACACACCGAAGCTACGCTAATTTTAGTGACCTCCGACTGCCGTCGCCGGGTGTCGTTGCCACCAGCATGGATAACGATCCTGCTATACCGCCGTTTGTCCTTGGCCAAAAGCTTCAGATGGGACCTAATGTCCGCAGCCCTGGCCCCTGGAAGGCATTTGACGGTGGTCTTTCGTGTCTCTGGAGCCACATTCCTAACTATGGAGCTGCCAATTACAAGAATCGGCCTCTCCTGCTCGGCGGGTGCGTCGCTGAGCGGGGCGAACCTATTGTTCAGAGAAAGGGGCTGGAGGTTGGCCGCGGACTGGGGTCTGGCGCTAATCTTCCTACGAACCGTCACCCAGCTCGCCTGAGGTCCCGGCTGCACGGGAGCTGTTGGAGGACGGCTAGGTCCTGTCCTAGTTGACTCCGCGCTAGCTACTGCTGGGCCTGGCTGTTCTACAGCGCGGAGCCGGGCCTCTAGCTCAGAAACCCTCGCCTCCAAAGCTACAAAAATGCTGCACTTATTACACCTACCAACTTCACTAAATGAGGCGGAGGAGTAACTAAACATCTGACAGAGAGAGCAGGAAAGAGGAGGAGGTGTAGAGAGAGATGGAGGGACAAGAGAGAAAGCTGCCGAAGCCATGCTAGCCGTAAAGCTAAGCTAACCAAGCGGTACCTTACCTTACCTAAGAACAAAGTAATTAACCCAGTAAAACGCTTAAAGAGTCCTAAACCGTGAAGAAACTTAACGTTTTAATGTGTTTGTGTGTTAAGCAACTCAGAAAAAACTTATTGACAGAGAAAGTTAGATCAGTTCAAGAGAGAGAGAAACACCGACTTGCTACAAACGAGTTAGTCACAAAACAGGAAATGACGCGATACGTCTTACCAACGCGATACGTTGTGAATACTTTTGACACCTCTGTCTATCCTACAGGGTTGGTATATCAAGCAGTCATCAGGCGAGTGACTGGTACACCCTGGACACAGCTCAGAGAGACTCCAAAGACAGCTCATCATTTATCAGTGAGCTGGAAGAAGCAGAAGAACAGCAGCAGACCCAACGACATCAACATGTTCATCTGATCCACAGGAACAGGAAGTTTGCTTCTGAAGGGAGATTATACAGAATGTTGCCTTCAATCAAACATTCCTTGGGATTGTTAGAGATTCTAGATGCCATGACCCACAGACACCTGAAACAGCATCCTGTACATTAACTCTGTAGGCTAAATTATTTGTCTGCTTTGTGATTCGTAATTTTTATCTGAACATACACTGGCTGGTAGAATCAATTGTAAAACCTAAACATTTGCCTTAGTGCTATTAACAGCTCATCACTGAAACAACTGAAGGGTTCTTAATTAAATTTTCTAAAATAATTTCTGACAGATCAGGGGTCAGCAACCTTTCTAAATCTGATAACTTTTGCCCTGACAGTTATGAAGTGAAAATGGTATAGAACTGCAAAATAAGTGAATTTCCTAAATACTTAAGATTATTGAATCTATTCAATAATCTATATTTAGATTATTAAGCATGTAGTCACAGTTTGTGTTCCCCTGGGATAAATCATAGGACAAAAGATTAGTAGGCAGTAAAGTTTTCTAAGTGCTATGGATTCAACAAACCCATATCAAAGTTAAACCAAGTACTCAAATTTAAAGCAGTTGTCGAAACTACTTTGATAACAATTATATTACTCATAACTAAAATATTTAACTGTAGCATTTGTCTTGTTATTTGAACATACACATTGTTGTAGTGCTTTATCTGGACACAAAAGAGAAGACATTTTAAAATCATGTCACAAGTTTATTTACGTCATCAACATCCATAACATGTTCATTAGGATCATACCATGAGTTATCATAAGTTTCATGCCAGCACACCAATAGACATTCATAAGATGGATATCACAGTCATAATTTTTCATTTAAGGAATAAAAACGTTGCGACTTTTCAGAAAGTAGCGTCATCTTCACCTTCAGTCTGCCCACATAATTTTCTGACATTGCAGGGACAAGCTCGTACCACAGAGAGGCTGGTTAAACGCTGACACCTGCTGCGATGACTTTACAGGACATTTATCTGAAACACACACACAGCATTCATATAACTAAACCTTAATACATCAGCATTTACATAGTTTTACGTTGGACTTTAGCTTATTTTTAGCCTACTTTAGCTCACCATATAAGTAGTCCGGCTGGTGTCCTTTCTTGCTGCTTTATGGCGTCCTCCACTCTCCTTCACTTCTTCAGAATATTACTCCTAATCTGTGTAGGTTGGTTTTGGAGTCTGACAAAAGCCGCAGACTAAGCAGTATGTTGAACAACACCATCATATCCTCTCTTGTTAAATGCGTAGCCTAGCAACAGACACCCTACTCACTAAAGCTGACCTCAGTGATCGTAAACTGGCTATCAGTAAAATAAAATACCTATCTTTAACGCTTCTCTATTCTTGCGTTGTCCTTAATCCACATATGAAAAGTCAGGCTGTCCGTCTGTAGTGGCAGCGTGTGTATAAACGAACAGCTCGTGTTTGGATCGACTTTGGAAAGAACTTCCGGGTCAGGTCACTCGCCTCAAACAAAAATACCAAAATCAAAAATGAGCTCTCGTTATCATTTTTTTCTAGTTTCGTATTGTGATTCAAAACGAAAAATCAGATAAGGGTTCGTGATCCGTTTTTTCTTGTTAAACAAAAAATGAAAAAACGAAAAACGAGTGAGTTTTTGATATTTCATTTTTTGTTTGAAACGGAAAAACGAACTGCCTGAATGTACACGGACCGTTCAGATGCAGGCAGCGACTTCAGTCGATCCTGTCTTTAGCGAGCTTGGTATAGCTCAAATGCCAAACAGACCTCCTGCTGCAGAAACGGGGGGTCGGGTAACTTGGAAAAAACAATGCTAAGGAGGTTTGAAACCAAAGGGGAGATTTTGCTAGTAAAGATTTGAGTGTCCCTGTCGTCCAATAGGCATGGAAGAAAAAAACCACTTATTTGAGTACAGTCTTTTTAAGAGCTCTCAGCTCTCACTGAGGGAGGTGCAAGCTCTGTCATCACTGGTCACAGACCAATGAGAATGAGTTGAGGCCTGTGCAAGCGTTGTTGTTGTCACTGGTCACAGACCAATGAAGATGAGTTTAGGGCATGCAAAAGGATGCTGGAGACGCCATGTAATTTATGAAAAATGAATCCCAACGTATGCATGCTCTGTTTCTCTCAGAAACGTGGTTAGATGGAAATACAGAACAAACTGTACAGATAGAGATTTGCCCAACTAATTATCACTTCATTATTGAGACCAGAAAAAAAAACAAAAGAGGTGGTGGCCTTGCTGCAATCTTCAACCAATCACTATGTTTCAAAAAGGTATTGCTAGGTGAGTACAGGACCTTTGAATATTTAGCTACTGAAACAAATGAACTAAATAAAGTCTTATTTCTTAACATATCAAGCATCAAAACCACAAACTTTTTTAATGACTTCAACAACCTTTGCTCTGCAATGTGTCTAGACTACAACCAGATAGCAATTGTCGGAGATTTCAACATCCATACTGACAAGCTCCAAGATAACAAAAAAAAAAAAAAAACTAAATGATGCCCTCCTAACTTTGACATCCCTTTTCAACGTTTTCAATGACATCCGTATAAATACTGACCGTGGTAAAAACCACAGTACTGGTACTATTAGACATCAGTGCAGCGTTTGACACCGTTGACCATGATGTATTACTAGAACGTCTAGAGAGCTGGGTCAGACTCTCTGGTACAGTACTCGGCTGGTTCAAATCCTACCTTAAGAACAGGAACTTCTTTGTGTCCATTAGCCTATTCTCATCACAAAACACAGAAATCACATGTGGGGTCCCCCAGGATTCCATCTTAAGGCCCCTCCTATTTAGCATCTACTTGCTCCCACTAAACCAGATTATAACCACCAACAATGTTAACTATCACAACTATGCTGATGACACTAAGCTTTATATCTTAATGTAAGCAGTTGACGTTGAACCCTTCCAAATCCTCAATAAATGCATTGAGCAAATTAACAGCTGGATGTCCCACAATTTCGTCCAATTGAACAAAAACAAAACTGAAATACTTATCTTTGGATCCAAAAAGATTGACTACATATCAGTAATTGGCTTAAACAGGTCCAACTAGAAACTACCAACCAGGCCAGAAATCTAGGTGTAATAATGGACTCAGACCTGAACCTCCAGGGTCACATAAAGACAATAACAAGGTCAGCTTTCTTTCACCTAAGGAACATTTCTAGGATTAAAGGACTGATGGCACAAGGAGACCTAGAAAAACTCATTCATACGTTTATCTCTAGCCGCCTTGATTATTGTACCAGTATCTTCACAGGTCTACCTATAAATAAAAAAATCAATCAGACAGCTGCAGCTGATCCAGAACGTTCCTGGTCGTGTTCTCACTAAAACCAAGACGATAGACCACATCAGCCCAGTTCCCAGGCCTTACACTGGCTCCATGTAGCTCAGAGAATAGATTTCAAAGTGCTTTTATTAATCTAAAAATCATTGAATGGGTAAGCACCAGAGTACATTAGAAATCTGCTATCGCGATACAAACCTACCAGATCATTTAGATCCTCCAGCTCTAGTTTACTGATCATCCCTAGAACCAAAACCAAACACGGAGAAGCTGCTTTAAGTTTCTATGCTCCCCATATCTGGAACAAACTACCGGGAGAATGCAAAGCTACAGAGACACTGAACTCTTTTATATCTAAAATTAAAATGTACCTATTTAGACTTGCTTATAAGTAACTGATCCTATTATTGCTTTTTACTTGCTTTTTTTATTTTCATAGAAATTGTCTTGATTATTGTTTTACTGTAAATGCTTTATTGTGTTTTAATCTTCACATCCTATTGCTAAGTGATTTATGGTCTCTTTTAGGGATTCTGTGTTCTAATTTGATCATGTAAAGCACCTTGAATAACCTCATGTTGAAAGTGTGCTTTACAAATAAAATTGCCTTGCCTTTAAGTGGGATATGTGGAGTTGTCCTAATTTATTCCTCCACAAAAATTGCATTCTTATTAAATAACACGTCACAAAGTGTTAAAAAGGCTTTTCTTATTTTTTCGTTGTGTAGTTTGTTTTAATATTATTTGGATCCTGCAGTATTATCAACAATGGTATTAAATATCCATATGGCCAAATATATTTTCAAATATACAGTCTTTCATAAGTTGTCCTAATTTTCTCATATTACTGTATAGTTCTTTGATGTTTTTGCATTAAAGGGGCTAGATTATGCAAAATCAATTCTTTGGAGTTTTCAACCATATGGTAACGCGATTTTCTCATAAAACCCCCATACCAGAGTGGTTTTTGGCTTAATTGACGCATGTCTGAGTAATCCTCCTGAATTGTGCCCTCTGAGCAGCTGCCCCTCCCTCTCCTAGAAATCGACTGAGTGTTCAACTAGTGACATCACTGGCTGAAAGTTGAGTGCTAGAGGTGTCTGCACCACCCCCTGCAGGCAGAGCGGCTTACCCCTGGTAGATTTTCAAACACACCCTCGTCCTTCTCAGAGCTCATGGCTGCTTCGGTTTTTGGCAGCTTATAACACTTTTTTTGTTGGATTTTTTACTTTCACTGTGAAAAAACGCCCGTTTGGCTGCATGAATTACAGGATTTTATTCTACATTTCTAAAGAACAGCTGCTGGATCAAAGAACAAAGACTCCTGATGGACAGAGAAGTGGGTGGCTACATGCTAATGCTAATGTATGTTAGCCATTTATCAAGCTGTTTATATGATCTTATAAAAGCATTGTGTGGTTTATTAATTGATCTGTAGCATCTCAGAATGTTCAGTAAACAGGTGCAAACAACACCCACCGCACTGGAAAGATCTGCTTAGTGGACACAGCTGTGTTGGTTTGGGCTCTGTTTAAAGCCTGGAGATTTAGCAAATGAAATACGCTTTATCGACTCAGTTTTTTACAACAACAAAAATAAATAAACCAAACGCCTGAGCCCTTAAAGTGATAGTCTGGACTTTGTAAGAAAAAAGAGAGAGAGAGACATGATTTGAAAAGAAAACGACCCAAGCTCCCTCCCCCTCCCTTTCTGATAGGTCTTGAAGCCGTGCCTACTTTTCCGTGCACGTGCCAGGTCAATGGGCCAAGACGTGCGGAGGAGAATGTAAAGACATAAATGAATAAATCTACACGGACATAAAATATCTACCAATATATATAGCTATACATTACTCCTGTGCATATTTGTAGTTAGGTTTAAAACTATTTGTAAGCCTTGAATGAATATGGCTCCTCTACATAAGATCCAGTAAATCAAACGTTAAAGTAACTCCCGTGTTTCATGGAGATCATGGATTATAAATATAGTCAATCTTGGATATGAAAGTGCAGTGATTGCAGTGCTATCTTCCAAGCATATTGAACAATCATATCTATGATGTATGATGGAGCTTCATAATGGGAGTTTTAGAAGTGAAAAGAACAATTTCAAATCTATTCTGGATTTAACAGCAAGCCAATTAAAGGCAGCCTAAAGCAGAGAATATAATTTTTTATGAGAATTCTAGTAATAGTCATAGAAAGTTAACTGGAAGGAAAAAGTGTGGTTGGAAAAGGTTCAAGAGCCAAAGTGCAGCCTTTAGAGCATTTTTGGCAAAATGTTTCTCTCCATAACTCATTGGCAGAAGGAGGCATGAAGTCCTACAATAAGTCTTGTAGTTCAGGCAACAGGGTGTCTATATTACAGCAGTCTGGGGAAGGTGAAGGTCCGGTTATTTTTACATTTTTGAAAGTGAAGGGAAGTATCTTTAACCTGAAATATAATGACTTGAATTAATCAGAGCCTTTGTAAAATTGGGTGGTTTGCCCCAAGTCTGAAGTTTTAAAAATAGATTTAATTCATTCTTTTCATCAAATCTACATACAACTGTTCATATTGTCAACTTCAAAAAAAATGTTGTTTGGATGTTTGCTTGTTTTCATTTTCTGCTGCCATGGTAAGAAGAAATCAAGGCTTTAAATATTTCACTCTATGTGAAATCAACCAGTGTGACTAACTTGCTGAAAAAGGTGACAAAAAATGTGGAACTTCCCATAATGCTCTAATATCTTTCCATAATGCTGTATGTCTCATTTTGACCCTGAGAGTATTAAAAACAAACCAGTCATCATAAGAACCCTTCCTGTTTTTAAACTCATTCAGGTTATATCTGATCATATGATCATGTAACATCAAGAGGAAAGGTTCTCATGCAACATTAAAAGCTCAAAACATGCATTTCATTTACAAACACTGCAACGTATTTAAAAATTATTTTACCAGATCAGTAAACAGCCCAGTATGAGTCAACCCACATTAATAACACCAAGAACAGATCAAAATAGCATTTACTCTCAGCTTTATTCACAACACAGTTTTTCAAGGGCAGATTATTAACCAGTAATAACTCCAGCTGGTCACTGGTTACCTGTTCCTCTGCTCTTAAACGGCTGCTTGAAGAACACCACCACACCGTAGACGTTGACAACAGCTCCCTTCTTCAGCTCATCCAGTCGTACGTATGTGTACTCAGGAGCCTTGACTGCCCCTGAAGCCTGGAGGAAGACCCAGAGGAGAATCCCTGTCACTCATCAGCCAGACGATGGTTAGCCTGACACTCTGCTACTGACAGCAGGAGGACAACAATCTAGGACAACTTCTAAACAATGACCGTACTGCTTTGGGAGAAGCAGTTACTCTTTTTTATAAAGAAACTTAAAATCTATTATGTCATCTGACAGCGTTCTTCTCATAACAGCCATGGCCAAAAGTTTTGAGAATTACATAAATATTGGAAATTGGAAAAGTTGCTGTTTAAGTTTTTATAATAGCAATTTGCATATACTGCAGAATGTTATGAACAGTGATACGATGAATTGGCATGAAAATTCCACTGCATTTCATTGCTGTCATTAAAGGACCTGCTGAGATCATTTCAGTAATCATCTTGTTAACTCAGATGAGAATGTTGACGAGCACAAGGTTGGAGATCATTATGTCAGGCTGATTGGGTTAGAATGGCAGACTTGACATATCAAAAGGAGGGTGATGCTTGAAATCATTGTTCTTCCATTGTAACCATGGTTACCTGCAAAGAAACACGCGCAGACATCACTATGTTGCATAAAAATGGCTTCACGGGCAACGATATTGTGGCTACTGAGATTGCACCTGAATCAACAATTAATAGGATTATCAAGAACTTCAAGGAAAGAGGTTCAGTTCTTGTCAAGAAGGCTTCAGGGCGTCCAAGAAAGTCCAGCAAGTGCCAGGATCGTCTCCTAAAGATGATTCAGCTGCGGGATAGGAGTGCCACCAGTGCAGAGCTTGCTCAGGAATGGCAGCAGGCAGGTGCGAGCGCATCTGCATGCATAGTGAGGCAAAGACTTTTGGAAGATGGCCTGGTGTCAAGAAGGGTAGCAAAGAAGCCACTTCTCTCCCAAAAAAAACATCAGGGACAGATTGATGTTTTGCAGAAAGTTTGGTGAATGGATTGCTGAGGACTGGGGCAAAGTCAAATTCTCCCATGATGCATCTTTCTGATTGTTTGGGGAATCTGGAAAAAGGCTTGTCTTGAGAAGAAAAGGTGAGCGCTACCATCAGTCCTGTGTCATTCCAACAGTAAAGCATCCTGAGACCATTCATGTGTGGGGTTGCTTCTCATCCAAGGGAGTGGGCTCATTTACACTTTAGCCCAAAAACAGCCATGAATAAAGAATGGTACCAAAACACCCTCCATCAGCAACTTCTTCCAACAATCCAACAGTTTGGTGAAGAACAAAGCATTTTCCAGCACCATGGAGCACCGTGCCATGAGGCAAAAGTGATAACTAAGTGGCTCAGGGACCAAAACGTTTAGATTTTGGGTCCATGGTCTGGAAACTCCCCAGATATTAATCCCATTGAGAATTTGTGGTCAATCCTCAGGAGGTGGGTGGACAAACAAAAACCCACTAATTCTGACAAACTCCAAGAAGTGAAAGAACGGGTTGCTATTAGTCAGGATTTGGCCCAGAAGTTGAATGAGAGCATGCCCAGTCGAATTGCAGAGGTCCTGAAAGAGAAGGGCCAACACTGCAAATACTGACTCTTTGCATAAATGTCATGGAATTGTCGATAAAAGCCTTTGAAACGTATGAAGTGCTTATAATTATATTTCAGTGCATCACAGAAACAACTGAAACAAAGATCTAAAAGAAGTTTAGCAGCAAACTTTGTGAAAACTAATATTTGTGTCATTCTCAAAACTTTTGGCCATGACTGTAGAATCTAACAATATCATCAGTAAGCATGCTGGACAGACATTTCTTTAATCATTTCCTGTCCACTTTCATTATGGTTTATTTATTCAAGTTCAGTTTATAGTTTAAATCAGAAGCTGCCCCAGGGTCAGAAAACACTACGCCAGTCCGTCAGACACTGACTGAGGGGACGCCTAGGTGTTTTTTCTGTACCTATCTCCGGACCTCTCTTAAGCATTCAAGAGAAAGTAGACTCAGTCCAGTGTTCCGATCGACCGCAACGAGGACCCAACCTAAATTTTTCTGAGGGACAAAGCCTGGTGAGCTAAATTAATTTCATTCTTAGTTAAAATATTGGACTATATTGAAGTCCTGCCTATAACTTAGGACAAAACTAAATTCTAACCTGTAATTGTAGTAAAAGAGGAAATTATATATCCTACTTATGGTCAGCTGTTTTCATTATAAATGGGAGAGCCTTTTTTTTCTGTGTCTGTGCCGGCTGCCACATTTACCTTAGAGAGGATTAAGGTTTGAGTCCTTTGAGTTACAGTGTGAGCTTCTATTTTTGTTTATTTATTTTAAATAGATATGACAAATAAAAATAATTTTGCAAGATCAGTTAATGGTTTGAACTCTGAACTTTCTAGAGGCAAGATGAGCAAGATATTGTGAGCTTTTAAGCAAAATCGATTAATGAATAATTGTGATCCTTTAGGCCAGATCCATTAATGAAGTAATAATAATGAGCTTTTCTTAAGCAAGATCAATTAATGAATAATTGTGAGCTTTATGCAAGATCAATTAATAAAGTAATATCATGAGCTTCTGAAGCGAGACCAATTTGTGCATTAATAATAGTGAGTTTTTTATAAAAAACAAGGACAATTAGAACTTTGAGCTTTTCAGCAAATCAGTCAGTGAAAGGAATAACTACTGTTTCTATCCAGATTGCTTTAGCACACACTCTAGTCATAGGAATTATTAACAAATAAAATATGGGTAATGTTAAATGAAAAAAAGAAGACTCTCCCAATTTCCCTGAATCTACTCTTATGTGTCAAATGAAAAAGAAATATGGTGATTGTGTATGTGATTATTTAAAATTTTTGAGTGAATGTGGTTTTCTCCCAAGGGGCCATGAATTTGTTTTATGAATCATGTAAAAACATAATGTAACATAATTTACAATGGTAAGATTATAAATTAGATTATAAATGTATGTATAAATGTAATTATCTACCCTGTGAATGTGAAACATGAATTTCCTGAAGGTGGGTCTCGTAGTCAGACTTAATTGAAGAAACTTGGAAACAGTCCAAAAAAAGAAAAATCAAGTTGTATGGAAAGAAAACTCTTATATTAGAAAGAATACAGCAAGTGATGTTGAAAGATTTTTTTTTAAGTGCAAAGATATTCTAAATGGATAAGATGGATGGATGCTTGAAATTGTGGGAAGTAGAAAGTGAGACAGGCATTCACTGCTCAGAAAGCAAATGATGGGAAAAGAAGAAAAAAGACTCTTAAAGGACACAGAGACTGATAAGCCTCCTGAAAAAAAAACAACCCTGACACTGCCTCTACTTTGTCTTCCTCTTTTACAGAGCGCTTGGAGGGCTGCTGCTGACCTGACCCTACCTCTACTGCATATCAACCACACCATGGACAACCTACCGCACCAGCGCCCCTACACCAAGCCCCCCGACCCTCCAGCTGGAATGCCTCCTACTTTACAAGATCAAAGACAGCAGAAACCAGATACTGAACCCCGCCTCAGCCAGCACTGCTCAGTCTCCATCCCTGCAGATGCAACCCTTCCCCCTTCAGCAGCCCTGGAAGGCGTGCTGTCACACCTTGCTGAGGTCAACAAGACTTTCTACACAGTGTGGATCGTCGCTAATGTCACACTCTGCTCTCTATCTGAAAATAGTTGCACTTTCTACATACTGCCCTATTTTTCTTTTACATTTTTTCCTCATTATTTAGAATTGACACATGGATGAGGGAAACGGTCACACATTAGCTATTAAGTTCATTAAGGGCTCAAAATTAGAGTTAAAAATTGTTTTTTGTTGCCATACCTTTGTCAGACATTCATTCTCAGGTTAAGAGCAGCCCTTCCCTGCCACACAGAGGATCCTGCTGACTACCTAAACAGAGGTGAAGGTTACTGAAGGCGCCACCTGGGTCTACGCCTCGCACTGCAAAAAGGTTTCAGTCCCCTCTGACGGCGTCCACCGCACTCAAGCAAGATCAGTAGAAGGGAATCTGTGCCCCTACTGCTACATGTAGCTGCCATGCTACCAGCTCATCACCATGGAGAGAAACCATCCCTTACGTCGATCAGAATGATACCCGGATCTCCACTCCTGCTCTGGACGCCACAACTCGAGCCCCAATCTCCATGCCATCACGCCCCCTCTTGCTGAGAAAGAAAATACTTTCTAACCCACCATCTTTTTCCTAAACAAGGAACTGATGTGATATGTCCCTGAGAAGGATCACCTTTGACCCCTGCTACAAATGACAACTACAAAAACATCCTTAATCCTCAAAGTTAACCTCATCAAAGCCGACTTCAGACCTGATTACGGATTACCGGCCAATGCCTGTGTAAACCTCATACTGAATGCATCTTCAGTGGAATTGTTTAAGAAATTGGTGACATTACACTTTGTCAGAAACAAAGGAATACTACTTTTTGCTCCTGAGACAGATCTACGATCTCAATCTGAGAGCATCACAACTACTGATGAACTTACTAAATGACTACTGGACTTTCGTGAGAGACTAATAACTGGTTGCTTATGGTACAACAAACTAATGAAACTGTTGGTGGGAACTGTGTTGATTGTTTGGGTTCACGTCCACCGCTCAAGAGTTATGCCAACTCCTTCTGAACTTCATGTGATGATAGGTATGATAGGATATGATAGGGTGTGGTTAAATCAACCTATAAATACTTGACACTGGTAAAGGGAAAACCGAGTCCTCTGTGGAGGCTCTCCGTGCACGTGAAATAAACTATGTACGAATATAGCTGACACTTTGCTTTATTCTCTCATCCAAGAGGTCCTGTAGGATCCAACAAGGTCCTGTAGGACCCTACAGGACCTTGTTGGGACCCTACAGGACCTGTAATCAGCCACTCCCAGACATACTGAGCTTTAAACTCTCCAGAAGCTCCTGCAATGACGAAAGCTGTGCCTGACCACCTCACCTCTGCAGGAATAGAGGAGCTCCTACTGCCGGCCAGCAAGGATCTGGGGTCAGGAAGTTTCTGCTTGGAAACCTTGGGGAAAAATTAAGAGTGTTTGTGTCAGTAAACACAGGAGAAATCACTGAAGAGCTTAAAATCCTGTAGAACAATTAACACCAGGTCATTAAGTTGTTTTGAGTTCAGATAAAAACAGATAAAGAGCTTAGGAAGGGTGGATAGTGTTGTTCAAATGTGATGAGTAGATGACTAGCAATAGAAAAGTGCTCACATAGATTAATGCATCATCCCCAGACAGCAGCAGGTTGTAGGGGTGAAGCCTGTCCTTATTGACTGTGGGAGACTTCCCCACAGTGAAGCCAGAGGCCCAAACCACATCCTGCAACGAAGCACAGAGACGCAACTGAGAAACAAGCACAAGACTAGAACTGTGAAAACTCCAGGTCAAATAGATCTGTCGTCTCCGGGAAGACAGACTAAAACAGCAGACGTGGAAGCCTTGGAGGGTCCAAAACTAGCCACTGATGAGAAGACACTCGGTACATTTACATGGACATCTAAATCAAGCTTTTTGGAGTAATCAGAATAATGGTGCGTTCACACCGAACGAATTTGAAGCGTTCACAGAGTCAGATTTACATGTAGAATTAATGGAGAAGCGCTCTGAAACGTGGTCTTTAGCTCTCCCATACCGACTGCTACGGAGCAGTCCCAGTCAGAATCCTCCCACAGGTTGTGTATTTTCGTCTTCAAGCATGAAAATGGCATACTTTGAAGCACGAACAGTTCACTTTGGACATGCTCCAAAGTTCAAATATTCAATCGCTTGCTGCGCTTCCTTGACGCTATTGGTGTTCACGCACCGTAAGGGTTTGCCTACTGTTAAGAGCAGAGTAATAACCGGCAGTACGGTATTAAACTGTTTGTTTTTTTTCCCATACCAGACCGTTTCTATCCACATTATCTTAAATAGCCCATTTTACAGTAATATGGATTGCATCATGTTTCTTCCAGACACAGGTGAATGATATGAAAATAATTAAAAGGATTATGATTCTAGTTGTTGATGTTCTAAGGCTGAAAGTACTTTTTTTTTTTTATGCAAGCAGCAAATTGCATCTTGTACCGGCTTTGCATGTAGTACTGAATAATCCCGCTAGGGGCAGAGTACAGACTGAGATCAGGTGTTACCAATGAAGTAAAATAAACATGGCGACTGTAGGAGATTATAAGCTGGTTAATATCAAGATAACAGAAAAAAAGATGGCAGAAGGATTGTAGATGGTATGTAAAACATATTTACTGCTATTTTTGATTTCTTTCCTTCTGGTTTTGTCATTGTTGACCGTGTGTACCTACAGACGGTCAATAGAGCTAAACACTCCCCCCTAGTGGTTATTCGCAATAGCGCTTGTAAAATATGCTGTTGGGTTCTCGTCTGACCTTAAAGCCGATAAACTTCTAAACTACAGATGTGACTCCTCTTTTTGGAATTACTTCCTCAGCATTGTGTGCTTCACTCTGATAGCTGGCAGCAGCTGTACTTAGTTAAAAACGTTACTTCACACTGTGGTAAGAGTGGTGAAATTCGTCCCAACTGAAACACTTCCCCACATTACACGTTCCGGAAGTTGTCTGAGCTATTCACTGGTATAGCAGTACATTAAAAATTTATATAACGAAAATAAACACCAGTTTTCTGTATGAACCAATGTACTGACCAGGCCTAGAGCCGAGTCTCAGTTTACACGTCACTCAGAAAATCAATTGATTAAATGAAGTACGTTTGATTCTGTCACGATAGATGGAACATGCGCCCCTACATGTTAGCCTTATATAGGTTGGCTTTGAGCTGCACTTGGGCAGTAAACAGAGGCTGATGGGAGTGAAGCACACCGAGTTAAAACAGGATATTCACGATCACAATGCATTATCTCTTCATTAGTCCAAAAATGCACCGAACGGTCGCTTACGTTCGTCTTAGCCGCCATATTCTCCTTGTGCTACTACTGTGTTGTTGATGAGTCGCACTTCTGGGTCTCCTCACTTCCCGAGGGGGTGGAGGTGGGGGTGGGAGGGTTCATTGCAGAGGGTAGAAATTCAGTTCAAGTCAGACTACGGTGTAGTCTGTTCAAGTCTGATGTAAGTAGGAAGAAGGTAATAATTAGATTGTCTTGTGCTACAGATAAATGCAATGACTGATGATTGGAGACTGTCCTCAGCAAGCTCTGTCTGCCACCCTCAACATTAAGGGAAAACCTACAGGCAGAGCATCCAGCAGAGATGCACAGGTCCTCTCAAGCTCTGCACCTCTGGCTGAAGCAGCAGCTTGGACCACAATAAAGTTCCTGGATGAGGTCTACCAGTCTCTAGAAAATGGAATCACCCAGAGATGCTTCTGTACAGATGAGTCAGGATCAGAGAGCAGTCAGTTACAGTGGCCGTTTGTGTCTCCATACAGCAGAGATCAGCTCTTCAGCCTCATCAATCCTTCCACCTCAGATCTTCAAACATTTGGTGAAATCAGAACTATACCATCTTTATTTATATAACACTCTGTCACCATGGGATTTACAGCAGGATCTCGGGACAGACAGGAGGAGCTTGTCTACTGACCTGAGTGACCACAAGGGACGGTAAGATAAGAGTTCAACAAGGTAGGAAGGGGCCAAGCCAAGAAGGGAAGTCGAGAATTGATGGTATGGATGACAGTTTCAAGTTGGCGCTTACCAATAATGGATTTAAGTTTGGAAATTCGCCCGGAAAAAACCACAAAATAAGAGGATTTCACAACAGAGTTGATCTGAGCATCCATATTTTAGTTTTGAATCGATCTTCACACCTAGGTTTACAACTGATAATTTGAGTGAAGAAGCCAAAAACTGTTATTCTGGCGATCAAAAAATGGGTTCATTATCATGGCTGATGAGAAGGACTTCAGTTTTATCATTTAGATTTAGAAAATTGGCTGCATCTTGACTTCTTGGAAGCAGTCAAGGAAGAGAGTGTATGAATTTTTAGGCCTGAGGGGGATGTAGACTTGGCAGTCATCTGCGTAAAGGTGATACTGGACACCATATTTTTTTTAAATGAGACTGAGGAGCAGTAGGTGCAGCGAAAAAAGGAGACCGAGAATGAAACCCTGGGGAACCCCCAAGAGTGAGAGCAGGATCAACATTCACCCAGCATTACTTGAAAGGTTCTACTTGTGACGAAAGACTGTTACCACATGAGTGCAGTACCAGTAATTCCTATGCAGTACTCAAGTTGATGGATAAGAAGATTATGATCTATTGCAGCCATTCCAATATAGTAGCCCACAGGCCACATCTGGCCCGTGAGAGCATAACGTCCTGCCCATGCTGACCCCATGACTCTGCCATAGCCTGTCACAAAATAAAGTGTTTTGCTTCATTTTGACCTCACCCCAAACCGTACCCTTCACCTGTATTACTCCGGCTTTATCCTCCATTCAGTTGCCATTTAGCCCTCCCTTACAAGAGTGAAATACTGTATTACCAGAACCAAGAACAACATGTCTTTTCCCAAAAAAGCCAGGTTGACCGGGAGAGCAGCCAGTTCTGTAGTGTGTGTATGTGCTTGTGTGTGTGGGTGTGTGTGTTTGGTACTTCTGGAGAGGAGGCAGGAACTAGGACTGCTGGCAGCTGATTAGTTGAGTGATCGCACCTGGGATTTATGAGGTAATGTTTCATTGGGAGAAATAAGAGAGCAGAAGCCAAACAAGCAAAAAAGACAGGAGGACAGAGCTTGGCATGAGTAACCAGGTGACAGCGAAGCCAAGCAGCCATGAAAGCAAACAATGGGTGGATGACAGAACTGAAGTGTGACTCTGAACCACACTGGCTGAGATGGTAGCATCGGCGCTCAAGCTCAGACCGTAGGGAGGGTCTCAGACGCAGAGAGGAGCTGAGTGTTTTCATTTTATTCTAATAGTGACTGTATGTGCATTTCTTTGAGACTTTTAGACTACAGATAGATTAAGAGGAAGGACAGCCTATTTAAGGCAAGGTTACCAGCAAAGTAGTCCATATACTACGGGTAGGTTTGCTGTGTGGTGTGACAGCTTCGAGTGTGTGCTGTGTTGTGTGGGATGTCGAGGGATGTGGGTCATTTTAGCTCTTGGTGGAGCAGTTTATTATTTTTAGTTTTGACTTAAGATTTTCACTTCTTTTTTGTTTTAATTAGTTTTTACCATTTGTTACACTGTAAAAAAAAGTCAACACATTTTACTAGCTTTTTTGAGTAATTTCATCTTGACCCTACCCTTCACTCCCTGGATAGAGCCCACCGCAGCCTTGCTCCAAAACCCGGTCCAGGCGGGCCTCCATGCCCGTTGATTATCCGCTTTCATTGCTTTCAAACTGAGGATTTGGTGTTGAGGGAGACGCGGAAAGGTGGGATGGTGGATTACCGTGGGCACAAGCTTCGTTTTTACTAGGTTTATACCGCTGACATCCTGAGGAAGCAGGCTGAGTATAAAGGTGCGTCAAGACCGCAGGCTTTGTCAGTGTCAGGCAACGCTCATAAAGCGACTAGTTCGACGCATATACACAGAAGATAAATTTTAAGCTAAAGGGGGGCCTTTCTCTGCTGGATGTTTTAAACATTCGCAGATCGCGGTTGGCTGCCTAGCCAACCACGATCTGTTTTTACCTTCTGAACCTATCAGGTAGTACCTCGACCTCAAACAAACGGCCATGGACCATTTATACTGCACGCATATGTGAATCAATACTACATTTTTCTTAAAGGACCGGTGTGCTGTTTGGTTTTTCTTTTCCTCTACTTTCTGCAGTTCGATATTAGGTAAAAAAAATTTGCGCGTATTTCGGACGTTATATTTAGCCCTTGACTTTCAGCTTTCCTTTCTCTTTTTTTGTGTGGAGTGGGGAAAAGTTGGTTTAGCTCGGGAGTATACTTTTGGTAAGCAGTTAGATGTAGGAAAATTTCAGCGTTTGCCTTTGTTTCCAGCCTGTGTTGTTGAGTGTTTGTTTTGTTTTTTTTGTCTTTAAAGGGGTGGCGTTGAAAGGGATGGTGGTTAATCCGAGACAGCTAATTGTCTTCTTAAAATGTACTTTTTTTCCCCTCTCTTCTTTTATTCCCCCCCACCCAGTTCCCCCCAGGACTACTCTATGCATTATAATATGATAACTGTACATGAACAGTAATCTTAGCCTTATTAGTTTGAATTAGGGCTGTAACGATACGCTTTTTGGACCGATATGATGCGTATAGATGTGAGGCCAAACAACTCGATACAAAGCGAAATATACGTTTTTTAACCGATACGATTTGATACGATACAGTAGATTTCGATACGATGCATCGATTCGATAGTGACACAATTTTGTTGTCCGGTTGTACAATGACAAAGCACTTACTTACCTATAACTATTACCAATACTAATTGAAAGCTACTCCACAAACACAAACAAATGCCTTTTAAAGGAGTTATATTTGCTTTGCTGATTTGTGTATTCCAAAAGGTCACTAAATGTAACCACACTCAAAGTGCAACATTAGAACAAGCTAGTTCTTTTAGTATTAGGGGTGTAACGATACGTTTTTGGACCGATACGATGCGTATCGATATGAGGCCCAATGATTCGATACAAAGGGTTATATACGTTTTTTTAAACGATCCGATTTGATCGCAAGGGTGATGCATCATCTAATATATGCTTAAACTGCTTTAATGCAGCCGAACTTTGTGATGTACTAAAATTATTAGCTTCATCTAAACCTTCAACTTGCGTTTTAGACCCAATCCCAACTAAACTCTTAAAAGAAGTTTTCCCTCTGATCGCTGCTCCAATTTTAAATATAATGAATCTATCCTTAGTCAATGGATATGTACCACAGGAGTTTAAGATTGCTGTAATTAAACTTCTACTTGATCAAAACGACTTAATTAACTATAGACCGATATCTAATCTTCCCTTCTTATCTAAAATTCTTGAGAAAATAGTTGCACACCAGATATGTGAGCATTTAAACAATAATGAGCTGTTTGAGAAGTTTCAGTCAGGCTTTAGAGCTCATCACAGCACTGAAACAGCTCTGGTGAAGGTTACTAATGATATTCTCATAGCCTCAGACAATGGACTGGTGACCATTCTGGTCCTGTTAGATCTCAGTGCTGCCTTTGACACTGTTGACCACAATATTCTCATAGAAAGGCTTCAAAGTGTCGGTATAATAGGAACAGCACTAGGTTGGTTTAAATCTTATTTGTCTAACAGATTTCAGTTTGTTCAGGTAAACAATAGATCTTCCTCAACCTCAATAGTTACTTGCGGAGTACCACAGGGTTCAGTGCTTGGGCCGATTCTCTTTACTATATATATGCTTCCTATTGGTAAAATAATTAGGCAGCATGGGATAAAATTCCATAGTTACGCAGATGATACACAGCTATATCTATCCATTAATCCTGATGAATCCAATCAGTTAGGTAGACTACAGGCATGTCTGGAAGACATAAAAACTTGGATGACTCTAAACTTCTTGCTTCTAAATTCTGATAAAACAGAAGTTGTCGTCTTTGGACCAGAAGCTCTGAAAAAGAAACTACTTAGTCAGCCCCTTCACCTGGACGGCATTAAATTAGCCTCCAGTAATAAAGCAAAAAACCTCGGTGTCATTTTTGACCAAGATATGTCATTTAGAACTCACATTAAAGAAGTCTGTAGGATTTCCTTTTTTCACCTTAGGAATATTGCAAAAATTAGAACCATCCTGTCCAGGACTGATGCTGAAAAACTAGTCCATGCATTTGTTACTTCAAGGCTGGATTACTGTAACTGTCTATTATCAGGTAGTCCACAGAATACAATTAAAAGTCTTCAGTTAGTTCAAAATGCTGCTGCTAGGATTCTGATGAATATTAAAAGAAGAGATCACATTTCCCCTGTTTTAGCTTCTCTTCACTGGCTCCCAGTAAAATCTAGAATAGAATTCAAGATCCTCCTTCTGACATATAAAGCCCTTAATAATCTAGCTCCATCATACATAAGAGACCTGATTGTTCCATATGTTCCTAACAGAGACCTTCGCTCTCAGACTGCAGGTTTACTGGTAGTTCCTAGGATTTCTAAAAGTAGAATGGGTGGCAGATCTTTCAGCTATCAGGCTCCCCTCCTATGGAACCGGCTCCCAGGGTTGGTTCGTGAAGCAGACAATTTGTCTATCTTTAAAACTAGGCTAAAAACTTTCCTCTTTGACAAAGCTTACAGTTAGAGATATGTTTATAGGTAGTTAGAGTCAGGTCAGACAGGTAGATAGGAAGAGACAGGTTAATGTTAGTAGTCAGGCAGAGTGTCAAAAGTTAGGAAGAGATAGGAAGAGGTAGAGTAGCTAGGTAGAGATAGATTAATGTAAGCCAGGTAAAGATCCGGAGCCGGTCGCGGCTTACCGCCGCGGAAGAAATGTGCCCCACAGGGGCCAGCCAGCGCCGGAGAGAGGTCCCTCAAGGGGATCCTCCCGCACAGTGCGGCCGCCCATTACCTGCCGGGTTGAATCCCCCGGGCAGACTGTGCGGACCCCACCCGTTTATCTCTTAAACGTTTCTCGCCCTCTTCAACTCTGTCCTCTCAGTTCTGTCTATTTTTCCTTAAGATAGTTGTCGACTATCGGTCTCGTGCCGGTATTTAGCCTTAGATGGAGTTTACCACCCACTTTGGGCTGCATTCTCAAACAACCCGACTCCGAGAAGACCCCGGCATGACGGGGGCCGTTACCGGCCCTACACCGTCCACGGGTCAGGAGGACTCAGACAGAGTGTTGGTAGCCAGGTCTCCTAGTAGCTAGGAGACAGGTTAATGTTAGTAGCTATGCTGCTTTAGGCTAGGCTGTTGGAGGACATTATTAGGGTCTGTTCCTACTTTCTCTCCTACTTCTCCCCAACTGCATGATGTGCTGTCAATTCAAGCACTAACCTGTTTTCTATTATAGTAGGTGCTCCGGATTAGCCCTGCTTGACGACCCTGACTAAGATGGCATTGCAGTGACGGAAAATTCTCCACGTCCTGCAACAAACTTCTGCATCAGTTCTATTGCTCTTTCTGTGTCTCTGTTATGTATTCTCCAAGCCACAGACGGTCGCGGCAGATAACCGCTTGTGCTGAGCCTGGTTCTGCCGGAGGTTTCTTCCTGTTAAAAGGGAGTTTTTCCTTCCCACTGTCGCTGCATGCTTGCTCAGTATGAGGGATTGCTGAGAATTCCACGACGCAATCTTCTGTGGTTCTGTAATTTCTACACTTAACATTGTATTGTAATAACTCTTTTTGTAAAGTGCCTTGAGATGACATCTGTTGTGAAATGGCGCTATATAAATAAACTGAATTGAAAATTGAATTGAATTGAATTGAATTGCATCGATACATCAATACAATCGATGAATCGTTACACCCCTAGTTTGAATATAAAAGGATTGAACCATAAAACGGAAAAAGTCCTTTCCTTAAACAGCTCAGGTCTGGGGTAGTGTTTTTACAAGAAACTAGGGGTGTGCGATAGGACGATTTAAGACCGTGAAGCGATCTACACGTCTGACGATCTGTCATTTTTGAGAGATCGTTTTATCCCAATTTCCAGCTCTGCTGCTGTATTTCACCCTGTGTGTGTGAAGAAAAGCCTCCGCTCTTTCGCTCCTCCCCTCCCTCCACCTGTGTACAACCTGTAAACAAGCATGGCGTTGCAGAGATTGAGCGTTAATTGAGTATTTCGTTCCGAAGTGAAAGTCCTCGTCCATTGTATGGAACTGGTTTGTTTTTTTACCAGACGACAAAGAGCAAACAAACACCGTTGTCAAGGCTTTGCAAGGAGAGTGTACAGGCGAGTGATCGCAACACCTGAAACATGTTTAATTATTTCAAGATTAAGATAATTAATTCAGCAAACGCTAGAAAAGATAATTATAAAACTCACCCCCTACATCACAGACGGCAGATAATCCGTGCTATCAGTTATCAAACTGCCTTTTTCCCCAAACACCGCCATAACACATATATATTTATATAGTTTCATTCACGTGAATGCACAGAGTTTAATGGAATATTAAGAATATATTTGGCTGAATGAAAGAATAATTAGAACAGCTTACACTAAAGTCTACCTTTATATTATGCAGCAGCACTTTGTATACCGTTGTGTTTATACATTAACTACATTGTTATTACTTAGGTTTGATTAGGCAGCTTTATGTGTGCCTGTCAGCATTCTGCAAAAAAAACATTTGAAGCAGTTGAAGCTGCATTTACCCCGTTGCATGAGGATTAATTGGCGTATCTTGCACTATATTTGCAGCTGCATGTTAGTCTTTTATTTTAAAAGATTTTATATTTTATTCTATTTGCTCAATATCATAGTTTCATGTCTGCTTTCTGTTTAGTCAAGTCAAAGTTAAAATTCTATATGATACATTGAAATACGTTTATGATTTTACTGTATTTTCAATTAGGTTATTTGAAAATAGAAAAATATTCATATATATATATATATATATAAGACCGTGAAGTCTTATATATATATATATATATATATATATATATATATATATATATATATAAGTGCAAAATGTATCTTACATTTGCACTAAACAACCACGCCGATATAATTTGCACATCATTTTCACCTGATGTACATATTCTGTGTCGATGTACATATTCTGTGTATTATTCAATTTTTTTTTGTATATATTTTTCTCTTCTGTTACATATGTTGTATATTTGTTGTTTCTTTGGCTGCTGTTTACGACCTAATTTCCCCTGGTGGGACTATTAAAGGATTATTCTATTCTATTCTATTCTATTAGACCTCAGTGCGGCGTTTGACACCATCGATTATGATATATTACTGGAACGTCTAGAGAGCTGGGTCGGACTCTCTGGTACAGTACTCGACTGGTTCAAATCCTACCTTAAGAGCAGGAACTTCTTTGTGTCGATTAGCTTTTTCTCATCACAAAACACATAAATCACATGTGGGGTCCCCCAGGGTTCCATCTTAGGGCCCCTCCTATTTAGGATCTGCATGCTCCCACTAAACCAGATTATAACCACCAACAATGTTAACTATCACAACTATGCTGATGACACTAAGCTTTATATCTCAATGTAAGCAGGTGACGTTGAACCCTTCCAAATCCTCAATAAATGCATTGAGCAAATTAACAGCTGGATGTCCCACAATTTCGTCCAATTGAACAAAAACAAAACTGAAATACTTATCTTTGGATCCAAAAAGATCGACTACAGTCATCGGCTTGAACAGGTCCAACTAGAAACTACGAACCAGGCCAGAAATCTAGGTGTAATAATGGACTCAGACCTGAACCTCCAGGGTCACATAAAGACAATAACAAGGTCAGCTTTCTATCACCTAAGGAACATTTCTAGGATTAAAGGACTGATGGCACAAGGAGTCCTAGGAAAACTCATCCATGCGTTCATCTCTAGCCGCCTTGATTACTGTAACAGTATCTTCCCAGGTCTACCTAAATAATCAATCAGACAGCTGCAGTTGATCCAGAACACTGCTGCTCGTGTTCTCACTGGAGCTAGGAAAGTAGAACACATCACCCCAGTTCTAAAGTCCTTACACTGGCTCCAAACATGGGGAATCAGGTTTCAGTTTCTTTGCTCCTCATATCCGGGAACAAACTACTGGAAGAGTGCAAAACTGCAGAGACACTGAACTCTTAAGTCTAAAATGAAAACTTACCTATTTAGACTGGACTATGAGTAACTGTTTTTACTTGCTTGTTTCAAATGTTCACATGAATTATATTCTTGATTACAGCAAATGCTTTCTAGTGTTTTTTTTTTAATTAAGAACTGTGAGCTTTTTCACCGAGATCTGTTAGTGGATAAAAACTGGATTTTTACCTGTTTGTCCTGACATTGTTGTACTGTCTTGATTATTGTCTTATTTTAAATGCTTTATTGTATTTTAATCATCAAATTGATTTATGATGTGTTCCAATTTTAATCATGTAAAGCACCCTGAATTGCCTTGTGTTGAAAGTGTGCTATACAAATAAACTTGCCTCGCCTAGGTTCTTACAGGTCGAGCATTATGTGCAGAGTATGACACCCCAATTTCCAAATAAAACACAAAAGCATCCACTGGATGGTTTTTCATTGGTACACCCCACAGGGAAAGGGGTAGTGTCTAAGCTTTATAACTTTATCACTAAAATACGCTGTCCTTCATTAGATGCTATTAAAACTGCCTGGGAACAAGAACTCAATTCCACCATCTCAGATGAGGGGTGGGAATCTGTTCTGGAATTTCCACATCAATGTTTGGTCAGCACGCACTTGTGCAATTTCAAGTGGTTCATCGTGTGCACCTATCTAAGGTTAAAATAACAAGCATATGCCCAAGCAAAGACCCAACTTGTTGAAAATGTAGAGGTGCACATGGCTCATTATTGCACAAGTACTGGTTGTGCCCCTCCCTGACTAACTTTTGGAAGTCCGTTTTCAGAAGTTTTGAAGTGTCAGGTGGATCCAAACCCTGTCTCGGCTGTTTTTGGCGTTGCCCCAGATCTGACGCTACCACATTCCAAACTTAGAATCCTATCCTTTTTTACCTTAATGACCAGATGAGATATCTTACTAAAGTGGAAGGACTCCTTACCAACCTCTCCTGCTGGCTGGATATTTTATTATATATGAGCATGGAAAAGATCAGATACACGGTCCGTGGTTCTCACTAGCTGGTCAGCTTAGCTTCCTAGCAGCTATGGCTACTTCTTTTCCATCTAGCTCTCCTTCTCTCTTTGTGGCTCTTCTCTCCTGTCCTCTGTGTCAGATGTTTAGTTACTGCCCCGCCTCCTTTAGTGATTCAATTAAATTAAATTCAGTTTATTTATATAGCGCCGTTTCACAACTGACAGCACATCATGCAGTTGGGGAGAAGTAGGAGAGAAAGTAGGAAAAACTCTAATAATGTCATCCAACAGCCTAGCTTAAAACAGCATAGCTACTAACATTAACCTGTCTCCTAGCTACTAAGAGACCTAGCTACTAACACTCTCTACCTGGCTTACATTAATCTATCTCTACCTAGCTACTCTACCTCTTCCTATCTCTTCCTAGCTTTTGACACTCTACCTGGCTACTAACATTAACCTGACTCCTAGCTACCTTGTCTAACCTGTCTCTAACTGCCTATTAACATATCTCTAACTGTAAGCTTTGTCAAAGAAGAAAGTTTCAAGCCTAGTTTTAAAGACAGACAAGTGGTATAATATATATGATAGTGGTAAGTGTAATAAATGTAGCATTTTCTGAGCTTTGGAGGTGAGGGTTTCCGAGTTAGAGGCCCGGCTACGCGCTGTTGAGAATCCAGTAAATAGTCGAGGCACATTAGCAAACGACGATACAACCACCTAGCAGTCCTCCAACAGAACGCACGCAACTGGGATCTCAGGCCAACTGGGTGACAGTACGTAGAAAGCATAGTTCCCAGACCAAAGTGCACCCCACAAATTTTCCCTGGTCAGTGACGCACCCACTGAGAAACAGACTCTGGTAGTTGGGAATTCCATAGTCCGACCATAGACTAGCGCTGGGACGACGCATCAACGTCATCGATTAAGTCATCACGGAAAATACGTTGACTTAAAAAATGCGGATTGATGCATATGACTTTCAAAACAAACACGGCAGGACCAAGTAGTGTCAGCATGAGTGAGTCAGTTGACTTAAATACCTCCATCCCAACCCATAGTTCAAAGGTATGGAAATATTTTAAAATAAAAGGAGCCATTTTGTCGTCTGCCGGCTTTGCAAAATGAAAATGGCTTATAAAAGCACGATGACATCCAAGAGCAGTTCCAGCAAATGATTAAACACGCAAAGACTGATTATGAGCAAAAGCCAAAAATGTGAGAGAGAACATGTTTGTTAACAAAGGTAATGCACTACCTAAACATAGCCGTCGTGGACATTAATACAACATTGTTTAAGTTGCTTGGAAAAGCAAACCGACAACAAACTCTAGATTGTCACGTTTAATAATGCCTCATCCTGTTTGATTAGTATTTTTTTACTTTATCCTCCTCCAGTTTGTTGGATTCAGAGTTGCCTTCTAAAAACTAGAAAAATTTGCAAAATTTTATTGGAATGAACAGCGCCTCTCTCTCTCTCTCTTGCAAATCTTATGTCAGAAACAAGCGAAAATGCAGAAAAAAAACGTTTTTTCGTGTGTGAATGAAGAGCACTTTTTTTTGCATAAAGTGAATGTTACATTTTGTTTGTTTATATTTTTGGGGATATTTTCACTCCTTTATTTATATGGTTTCTTTGTACAACATTTAACTTCTTGTTTAATGCAACCTCTAACATAAGATTGTACTAATACTACAACTTTATTTTTTGGGATTTTTTTTAACAATTAAAATGTGTTTAAATGAAGAAATGTGTTCATTTCATGGAAATACATAAATTAATAAATGACAAATAATAAATAATAAATCAAATAATGGGTAAATACGCGATAATCAAATCGAATCAAAATTGAATCGAATTGAAAAAATCATCATTAGATTAATCTATACATTGAAAAAATAATTGCTAGATCGATCGATTACAAAAATAATCGTTTTGCCAAGCCCTACCATAGACCATAGTCAAATGTTTTCCAGGGGCCAGAACAGGCGACATAAAATCCCATCTGAAACTGCTGGCTAAGGATAAGCGTAAATACAGTAAGATTGTTACTCACGGTGTCGGTAATGACATCCGGTTACGCCAATGGGAGGTCACTAAATATAATGTTGCTTCTGTGTGTAAGTTTGCTAAAAAGACGTCGGACTGTGTAATCTTTTCTGGTCCCCTGCCCGACCGGACCACTGCCGACATGTTTAGCCGCATGCTGTCATTTCATTGATGGTTGTCTGAGTGGTGTCCAGCAAACAACATGGGCTACATTGATAATTGGAAAAGTTTTTGGGGAAAACCGGGTCTGATCCGGAGAGACAGCATCCATCCGACGCTGGATGGAGCAGCTCTTCTTTCTAGGAATCTGCACAGGTTTATTAGTCCTAACACTGACAAACCAGGGTCCAGACCAGGAAGCAGAGTCTTAATTTATACCACCTCTCTGCAGTTTCTGTACTGTTACCCACTCAATACCCCATTGAGACCCACGGCCAAAATCAAATATACTAAAAGTTAACCTGACAAAAGCAAACTATAAAAATCTGATGAAAATAAAAACGACTCGGACCAAACAAGGAAATAGGGCCATTAGATGTGGTTTACTAAACATAAGATCCCTCTCCTCAAAGACTTTATTAGTAAATACCTTGATATGTGATAATAAAATTGATCTATGTTGCCTATCAGAAACCTGGTTGAAGCAGGAGAATTTTGTAATTATAAATGAGTCAACTCCTTCCAATTATTAAAATGTTCACATTCCTAGAAGTACTGGGTGATGAGGAGGAGTTGCAACCATCTTTCATTCAGATTTGCAAATTTGCCCTAGACCAATTATTAACTACAGCTCTTTTGAACATCTAATCCTTAGTTTTCCTCATCCAAACTGCAAAACATTAAAACCACTTTTGTTTGTGGTTTTGTATCGTCCACCAGGCCCTTACTCTTAATTCTTGGACCAGATATCAGATTTCTTTTATCTGTTTTAGTTTTAAACACTGATCAGGTAATTATAGTAGGGGGTTTTAATATTCACATGGACATTGAAAGTGATAGCCTAACTTCAGCCTTTAATATTATCTTAGACTCAATCGGCTTTTCTCAGAAAGTGAAGGGACCCACACACTCTGGTCGGCACACTTTAGACATTGTACTGACATACGGCATTGAGTGTGATGAATTAATAGTCCTCCTACATAACCCAGTCCTAAATGAACATTTTTTTATATCTGCCTCACTGACTAAAGCTGGGAGCTGGTTCCACAGGAGAGGAGCCTGATAACTAAAAGATCTGCCTCCCATTCTACTTTTAGAAATCCTAGGAACTACCAGTAGACCTGCATTCTGAGAACAAAGTGCTCTGTTAGGAACATATGGAACAATCAGATCTCTGATGTACGATGTGTTAACTCAATAATCACACCGTTGATGATAGAATCCACACTTTATTCGTCGCTATCTTAATCAGAACAGATTCTTTCCCGTTTACCAGGCAACAACACCTGCCCCATCAAGGTTCCCCCCTCCTCATCCGCTCACAACTCCAACTTCTGCAATTGGACAATGTTAACAGGATGGAGCTGATTATTAAGAGCTTTATACGTAAACCTTGGTTTATGCTCGACGGATGTACATTCCAAACGGAAATAAGACGTGCGGAACGGGCCGAGACGCCTTCTAGCAGCATTTGTACCTTTTGTGGCTTGTCCCTACTGTGAGCCAATATTCTTGAAGACTCTATGGGGCAGCATAGGGCTCCAAGGCACTCATACAACACTACAACATAGTAGAAGTAGAAATCACTTTTGTTTACAACATGGCGACACCCGTGAGCTTAGAGGAAAAACGTTCTGTTCGGAAAAAAGACGAAAAGGAGATGGTCCACTCGTCAAACAATATTTTGATCGCAGTGATAACTATAGGGCGAATCATAAAGATGTCTTTATTTACGAACTTCCGCCAGTAGGAGCTCTTGCCAGGCCGCCATGTGTTTACTGGCGGAACCCTCCGCATGGTGGAAAAAATCCTAGGTTAGTGGTGCGGAAAATGTTGGCTTCTCGGATGACGCGTGGAGGGGCGTGGTTGCTGAAATGATGTATTTTTTCCACGTGAAGCCGTGTTGACCTCGCGGATGCGTCGAGCATAAACCAAGCTTTTGGATCAGGAATTTTAAATCAATTCTGGATCTAACAGGGAGCCAATGGAGAGAAGCTAAAACAGGAGAAATTTGATCTCTCTTTTGAATATTCATCAGAACTCTTGCTGCAGCATTTTGGATTCAGTCATCCAGGTTTTTATGTATTTCAGACCTGCTTGGAATCTACCAAAATGATTGGTTTCAACAGGTTTTATGGATAAATATAATTGTGTAACATCAGCGTAACTGTGGAAATCCATTCCATGTTTTCAAATTATTTTACCAATTGGAAGCATCTATATATCCATCCATCCATCCATCTTCCTCCGCTTATCCGGGGTCGGGTCGCGGGGGCAGTAGCCTAAGCAAGGAGACCCAGACTTGCCTCTCCCCGGCCACTTGGGCCAGCTCCTCGGGAGGAATCCCGAGGCGTTCCCAGGCCAGCTGGGAGACATAATCTCTCCAACGGGTCCTGGGTCTTCCCCTGGGTCTCCTCCCGGTGGGACATGCCCGGAACACCTCACCAGGGAGGCGTCCAGGAGGCATCCTGACTACATGCCCGAGCCACCTCAACTGGCTCCTCTCGATGTGGAGGAGCAGCGGCTCTACTCTGAGCTCCCTCCGGATGACCGAGCTTCTCACCCTATCTCTAAGGGAGAGCCCAGCCACCCTACGGAGGAAACTCATTTCAGCCGCCTGTATCCGTGATCTCGTTCTTTCGGTCACCACCCAGCCTTCGTGACCATAGATGAGGGTAGGAACGTAGATCGACCGGTAAATCGAGAGCTTCGCCTTTCGGCTCAGCTCTCTCTTCACCACGACAGACCGGTACAGCGCCCGCATGACTGCAGACGCCCTACCAATCCGTCCATCGATCTCCCGCTCCATTTTTCCCTCATTCGTGAACAAGACCCCCAGATACCTAAACTCATCCACTTGAGGAAGGACCTCATCCCCAACCCAAAGAGAGCACCCTACCCTTTTCCGACTCAAGACCATGGTCTCGGATTTGGAGGTGCTGATCCTCATCCCAGCCGCTTCACACTCGGCTGCGAACCGCTCCAACGAGAGCTGTAGATCACGTTCAGACGAAGCCAACAAGACCACATCATCTGCGAAAAGCAGAGACCCGATCCTGAGGACACCAAAACGGATCCCCTCAACACCTTGGCTGCACCTAGAAATCCTGTCCATAAACGTTATGAACAGGATCGGTGATAAAGGGCAACCTTGGCGGAGTCCAACTCTCACTGGAAACGAGTCCGACTTACTGCCGGCAATGCGAACCAGACTCTGACACCGGTCATATAGGGACCTAACAGCCCGTATCAGAGGGCCTGGTACCCCATACTCCCGGAGTACCCCCCACAGGACATCCCGAGGGACACGGTCGAACGCCTTCTCCAAGTCCACAAAGCACATGTAGACTGGTTGGGCGAACTCCCACGCACTCTCCAGGACCCTGCCGAGGGTGTAGAGCTGGTCCAGTGTTCCACGGCCAGGACGAAAACCGCATTGTTCCTCCTGGATCCGAGGTTCGACTATCCGTCGTACCCTCCTCTCCAGAACCCCTGAATAGACCTTACCAGGGAGGCTCAGAAGTGTGATCCCCCTGTAGTTGGAACACACTCTGTGGTCCCCCTTTTTAATCTATATATAGTAAAGAGAATCGGTCCAAGCACAGAACCCTGTGGTAATCCACAGGTAAGCCTTGAGTGTGGAAAAAGATTTATCATTGACATGAACAAACTGGAATCTGTCAGATATGATTTAAAACAGCCTAGTACTGTTCCCTTGATCCCTACAACATGTTCAAATCTTTCTAAGAGAATATTATGATTGACTGTGTCAAAAGCAGCACTAAGATCTAACAAGACCAGAACAGTCACAAATTCATCATCTTTGCCCATTAGAATATCATTAGTAACTTTTACCAGTGCTGTTTCAGTGCTATGATGAGCTCTAAAACCTGACTGAAATTCCTCAAACAGGTTGTTGCGGTTTAGATGCTCACATAGTTGATTAGCAACTATTTTCTCAAGAATTCTGGATAAGAAAGGAAGGTTAGATATAGGTCTGCAGTTAGCTAAGTCCTCTTGATCCAGGGAGGGTTTATTAAGTAAAGGTCTAAATACAGCAACCTTAAATCCTGAGGCACATATCCATTTATTAAACAGATTCATCATGTCTGTGATGGACTGGCAACCTGAGCAGGGCGTACCACGCCTCTCGCCCGTTGACAGCTGGAGATAGGCACCAGCCGACAACTGATGTCTAGTGCCAAACGCAGTGAGGAAGTAATACTTTGAACCAGACCATCAATTTCTGAAGGGTTATTGTTGGAATTACTGCCATCCACTGCGGTATTCTGAGACGGATAGCGAAGCAAGAATGGAACACATTCTTTAAAACTTGTTACAGCACTGTCTGATAAAGTTCTACTGTAATGAAATTTTCTTTCAGATTTTGGAACATTGGGTAAAGTAAATTCAAAGGTTATCAAAAAATGGTCAGATAAGACTGGGTTATGTGGAAGGAATATTATTATTTATTTATCATCACATATCAAGTCATTTACTAATAAAGTCTTTCAGGAGAGGGATCTTATGTTTAGTAAACCACACCTAATTGCCCTATTTCCTTTTTTTGGTCCAATAATGAGATTTTCATTGTTTTCTTTTGTCAGGTTAACTTTTAGTCTATTTGATTTTAGCCGTGGGCAAGACACTGTCTCAATGGGGTATTGAGTCGGTAACAGTACAGAAGCTGCGGAAAGATGTGTTAAACTACGACTCTACTTCCTGGTCTGGACCCTGGTTTGTCAGTGTTTTGAAGGACTAATAAATCTGTCCAGATTCCTAGAAAGAAGAGCTGCTCCATCCAACGTGGGATGGATGCTGTCTCTCCGGATCAGACCAGGTTTTCCCCAAAAAGTTTTCCAATTATCAATGTAGCCCACGTTGTTTGCTGGACACCACTCAGACAACCATCGATTAAATGACAACATGCGGCTAAACATGTCGTCACTGTTCCGATCGGGCAGGGGACCAGAAAAGATTACACAGTCCGACATCTTTTTAGCAAACTTACACACCAAAACAACACTAAATTTAGTGACCTCTGATTGGCGTAACCGGGTGTCATTACCGCCAGCGTGAATAACAATCTTACTGGGTGGTGCCCTATGGGCTGGGAACTATGCTTTCTACCTACCGTCACCCAGTCTGCCTGAGATCCCAGCTAAGTGGGTTCTGTTGTACGACCGTTAGGTGGTTATATCCTTGTTGGCTCCGCGCTGGCTAATGGGCCTCGACTATGTACTGGATTCTCAACAGGGGGATTAACTAAACATCTGACACAGAGAACAGGAGAGAGGACCCACAGAGGGAGAAAGAAAGCTAGATGGAAGAGATGTAGCCATAGTTGCTACGAAGCTAAGCTAACAAACTAGCGAGATCTTGGCACACCGAGAACAACCAAGTGAAACACAAAGGGTTCCCAAAACGTAAAGTACACCAACTAGAAATAAGTGTAGTAGCGTGCTTGTGTGTTAAAATAACTTAGAAAGCACACACATAGGGAGTCATGTGGAGACATTGGTGTGGACGGACATACCTTAAGCTGAGGTTATCATCATTAGTTAGTTGTTCACAGGAGCTTACCAGAAACATTTGTATTATGTTCATTAATCCATGCTTGTGTGTAGTGAATGTGTAATTCTTAGTTTATTCTAATAGATCCGAACTATTGGTTTGGTTCTGTACAGTTTGTTGTTTTTGTTTTGTATTACTGTTTCTCTGCTGTCCGGCAGAGGTGGAGGACTGGGATGTTTTCTTGTGTTCTTTGTTTGCCTCCCTGTCTTGTGTCGTCGGTTCGCGCCTCTGCTGGTCCGGTTTCTTTTCTTTACCTTCTTCCTTTCTCCCTTCTTGTCTCGGTTTAGTGTCCATGACGTCAGGAAATTGAACCCACAGTAATCACTAATAAAGATTTTTCATACATATACATCAAGTGGCGTACTACAGCGAAGCTGTAATACTCTGCTTGGGAAAGTAAAACTGTTGGGCTTGTACTTGGTACTCAGACACCAATTCTGAGTAGCAGACTGCTAGACAGGATACGTAAAGGAGAAAAAATAAAAAATAAATAACTTAGAAAGACCTCAACAAAGAGAAAAATAGATCAATCTAAGAGAATCTGAGCACCAAACACCAAGCAACTCAGAGGATTCAGCAGTGATAACAGGAAGTGTCTCAATACTCACAATCAGCACCTCGAATTAAATTAACATAATGAGAGTATATATACCTATATATCTGAGTCCTGATCGAGAGGTAATGTTTGATTGCGAGTCTGAAACTTTGTCCAGGCCTGATTTCGGATCACATGATCGGATGTGGACATCCCTACCATGTGACCTCTCCTTAGAGCATACGTCAAAGTACACCTGAGAGCTCTGGAAAACAGTCTCACATTTTCAGTGCTCCATGACAATGCCTTCTCACACTAAGGCAGCAATATGCTTCTTTAAAAAAATTAAATGAAGTTGTTTTTTTCTATAAAATGGCAGCTCAGGATAGGTAACAACACAAGAAAGTATCATCCCACTGCCTCATTTAACTGACTTCTAAAAGCTTTTTTTGTTAAGCATGTCCTGTAGTACAGCTTTAAGGAGAGACTCAGCTCTCTGGTTCCTGGCTAATGCACTGAACTGGGCCTGTTTACATTAGAGATTTTTGAGCAGATCCAGAGTTTATTAGTGACAGCTGGCCAGATCTTTGTTAAATTATTAAACAGACGTACCCCTGGACTGACTCTGTGGCTGAAGCTCTCAGCTAGAGCTCCAAAAATGATGATGTTGATGAAGGTCTTCTGAGTGTCCACGGTCTGTGAGACATCTTCTTCCTCTGAAAAAGTTAATACACACAAGAGAAATCAACAAATATGTTTTGACACTGAAGCACATCAACCTTAGCTAATCATGAATTAACACAAGTATAGACTGATTGAGTGAAATAACCATAAAACAAATTGCTGCCATCATAAGATCACATCTGATGTGCCCCAGGGTTCAATTTTAGGCGTGGTGCTTTTTAACCTGTATATGCTCCCTCTTGGCAGTTCTTCCACAGATATGCTGATGATACACAGTTGTACATCTCCATGTCTCCTGATGACACACGGCCAATTGACGCACTTTTTAACCGCATTTTAGACATCAAATCCTGGATGGCAGAAAACTTTCTCCAGCTCAACCAGGACAAAACTGAAGTTTTAGTTATCGGTCCTGAAGCTCAGAGAGAGAAACTTTTACCAAAACTACAATCATTGTCTTTAATTCTTCTTTATAAATGAAGAATGTGGATGTAATTTTTGACTCCGAGATGACTTTTATCCTTAATATTAAATATATTACTAAAATAGGTTTTTATCAATTATTTATTTTAGATTTATTTTTTGGTTTGGTAAAACCATATCTCAATATTGTGCCGTTTTAAAAGACAAATAATAGGGGTATCCCAGACTAAGGATGTACACATTCAAATCAGAACTCGACTGATCTGTTTGTAGGCTGTGCAGGGGACAGTTGTATGCCGCAAAGAATTATGGGTAATGTGTTCATATTAATTATAGAAGTTCTTATTATAGTTTGTGTTCCATATGTAGTCTTGTTCTTTAGTTATCCGTTGAGTTATGTTCTCGTAAGTGTGTAGCGGTGTTTGTCCGTGCACCATCTTAGAGATGGTGGTGCAGAGGAGTTATATGTCTACCTTGACTACAATGTTGTCATTTGCCTCTAGCCACTCATACATGAGTTGTATGGAATACTGGCCCCTAGTGGTTGTGCAGCTTAAAGTTAGAGAGTGAATTCAAACTATCTCTGGTGACTTCCTTGCTTGGTGCAGTCACAATGTTTAATAAACTCTTTATACTTTTACATTAGTTTTATTATAAACTGCTCAAAAAAATTAAAGGAACACTTTTTATTTTTATTGGGCCTGGTATGAAATCAATTAAACCTGTCTGATAATTTTCTGGTTGGTTAATCACTTTCAGCTGTATTGGTGTTCATGGACTTAACAACATGTGCACTACAGTGGCAACAATTTGAAAACCCTCAAAACAGGAATAGTTTAACATGTGGAGGTCATTTCAAGTTTCTCCCTCTTGATCTTTTTTGGCTGGTTTTAGCCTGAGTAATTATCTCTACTGGCAATATGAGGCGATTCCTTAACCCTACAGAAGTTGCACATGTTGTCCAACTTCTCCAGGGTGGCAAATCTACACGTGCTGCAGCAAGAACGTTTAATGTGTCTCCCAGCACAATCTCCAGAACGTGGAGGAGATTTCAGGAGACTGGGGGTTATTCTCGGAGACCTGGACAGGGCCGTAGAAGGTCCACAACCCATCAGCAGGACCGATACCTGCTCATTTGTGCAAGGCGGAACAGGCTGAGCACTGCTCGTGCCCTACAGAATGACCTCCAGAGGGCCACTGTTGTGAATGTCTCTACCCAAACAATCAGGAACAGACTTCATGAAGATGGCCTGAGGGCCCAACGTCCTGTAGTGGGCCCTGTGCTCACTGCCCAGCGCCGTGGAGCTCGACCGGAACACCAGAATTGGCAAGTCTACCACTGGCGCCCTGTACTTTTTACAGACGAGAGCAGGTTCACCTTGAGCACATGTGATAGACGTGAAAGAGTCTGGAGAAGACAAGGAGAACGTTATGCTGCTTGCAAAGTCATTCAACATGACAGGTTTGGTGGTGGGTCATGGATGGTCTGGGGAGGCATATCCATGGAGGGACGCACAGACCTCTACTGCCTAGGAAATGTTGCTCTGACTGCCATAAGGTATCGAGATGAACGCATTATCAGACCCTACGCTGGTGCAGTAGGTCCTGGTTTCCTCCTAATGCACGACAAGGCCCGGCCTCATGTGGCAAGAGTATGCAGGCAGTACCTGGAGACATTAAACAATTTAATGGCTTTCACGATCCCCTGACTTAAACCCAATAGAACATCTATGGGACATTATGTTTCGGTCCATTAGGCGCCGCTCCTCAGACTGTACAACAGCTCAGGGATGCGCTCACACAGATCGGGGAGGAAATGCCACAAGACACCATCTGTCGTCTCATTGGGAGAATGCCCCGACGTTGTCAAACATGCATACAAGCTCGGGGGGGGCCACACAAGTTACTGAAAAGCATTTTGGGTTGCAGAAATTAAGTTTTTGAAAAAATGGACTAGCCTGCCACATCTTCACTTCACTCTGATTTTAGGGTGTCTACACAATTGAGCCATCCCTAGGCTGATTTTATTTCCATTTTTATTTCCATTAAAAGACTAGGCATCCTTTTGTTCCTCAGACATTGCCCGGTCTTTATTGTATAGATATCCAACTTCATATTGAGATCTGATGTATCTAATGTGTTTCTTTAAAGTGCTCTTTTAATTTTTTTGTGAGCAGTATATATACAGGTTGTTAACCTACATGCAACTGTACATTATCTATACCTGTGTGTAATAAGACATTAAGCATCCCTATAATGCTATAACAGAATTATGTAAGTTTCCCCTGCAAAGATTCAACCTTAAGATTAGTGGTTGACTCAGGCTCCTCCTAGCCATGCGTCGAAACCTTTGACTATTCAGGGTCACCCCTAACCAATAATTGGTAATAAAAGGCTAATAACACCACAGACAAAATTTTAAGCTTCCTGACAATCTTTTTTTTTTTTTTTACAAAAAGTGTGGTGAGCTGCCCATAGGCCTCTCTACTACTGGACTTAGCAAGTTTTCTGGTGGAAATCCTGAAAGCTCTAACGACAATAGAAAAAAAATACATTCCACGGATTATTAAAAAATAAATGGGAAAAAGGAGAATTTGAAATGGCATAAGAATATTGGCATAATTACTGTGAACTACATTGGAAGTGCACCAATTCAAACATATGGAGGGAATTTACATGGAAATGCTTAATTAGATTGTTTACCACACCAAAAACAAAAGGTCATTTCATAGGGGGAAGACCCCATATGTTTGGGAGGTTGTATCTTGATGAAACCCACTGGCATATATTCTGGGATTGCCCAGGCCCATGCCATGTGGTGAAAAAAAGGGAAAAAAATCAGAGCAATTGAAAGTCTTTAACCTTGACGGTATTCTGCAATAGAACAAAAGGACAAATTTGAATGTCACACACTGTATTGAAGCTGGGTAGAACTTTCTTTGTATATTCTAAAGTGGGGATCCCCAAGTCCAGGCCAGTTTTAGATGCGTCTCTGCTCCAACACAGCTGATCCAAATTCTCTAACTTTCTCCTCAGCATGGCAATGTTCTGCAGAGGCCTGCTAACAAGATTTCTTTGATTCTGGTGTGTTGAACCAGGGAAAAGGGATACGAGCCCTAGAGGCCTGGAGTTGGGGATGCCTGTTCAAAAGTGTTGGCCGATTCTAGGGCATTCTGGGGCGAGTGAAAATTTAATGAGGGCATGACCATTCTGTATAAAGCTGTTGTGAGCCTGGTTTTAGGCAGGCACAACCCAAGAACTCAGATGCTTGGTTTGTTCCTCTGTGCTGGAGCATGTCAAATAAACCCGGCCTCAAGCAGAAACCAGTTTTACTGTCTTTTTTTAAGTCTAGCTGTTCTTAAAGCTGCCATTTCAGCCAACTCTGGTCAGAAGTACATAAAATTATGAAAGAAATATGTAATCTTAAAATCCCCAATTACTTTGAAACACTTGTAGGGATTATTATTGCAGTTCTAGGCTTTTTTATTTATTATTCACCGTACCTAGATAAAACATTAGGTAACTGAACATTGCTTATGTTGAATTAATTAGTGCTGACAAACTGATAAGGCGGGGGGTGCCTGGGAGTGAGGCTTGGCCCGCCTCGTTCTTCACGCGCTCCTCTGTGTATAATTGGAGTGAGAGCTGACCAGCTGGTGGGAGTCTGCCGCGGGATGTTGTGCACGATCGCCCGGCTTGCGTTAAGTTTCAGCTCTACCGGAGAGGTGACCGGCCCCCCACTCTCAAGTGTCAAAGGTGAGATGCTGTTATAAAACTTAATGCCTGTTGGATGAAGTACTGCTTTGTTGCTTAAGTATTGCTTTTGCTGCTGCTGCTGCACTGTATTTGTGTGGGGAATAAAAGTGACACATTATTCTAGCACAATCAACGGCTCTGGTGCGGTTTCTTCCTTTTTATATTGTGTGTGCCGATCCACAACGGTCCTGTGAAAATATTTCACAAAACATTTTGGAGTTGTCGGCAGGATCTTGTGGACTACACACACGATGTTTAAAAAGAAGGGGAAACCTGTTCAGGAACCTGAGACTGTCCCTGGGTGGGACAGCGATTCAGAGACTCATATGGTTGTGCAGGAACTCCGGAGTGAAGGAGGGCACCCCGAGTCCTGGAAAGCGGTTGTTAAAGACGCTGACCCGGAGTCGGTGGCTGCTGCGCTGCGCAAAATACCGGTTGTCACAGCAAATAAATCGCTGGATGCTGTGCAAAGGAGATGTTGGGTGTTGGCTGAAGCATAGAAACATAAAGCCGAACAGTCAGACCAACTAGGGAAGCGATGTTTGGAGAAGGAAGTAGAAGTTACGCAGGTAAAAAGAGACGTTGCTGTGTTAAAAGCTCATGTCATGTTAGCAAAACAGCAAATAAGGCTTGAGGGAAAAGGTACAGTCTCCAAAAGAGGTGAGTCTGTGTGGTTAAATAAAAAAAAAATAGGAAATACAGTTTTGGGTGGGTGTGAGTGTGTGGAGATCTCAACTCTATGTATAAAGCAGGAGTCTGACGATTGAAAACTCGAGTATAAACTATTATCTAGGAAAATATATAAATATATAAGTGTGTGTAGTGGTGGATAAGTGAAGTGAACTATACTAGAATATATATATATATATATATATATATATATATATTAACACAGAAAGGATTATAGTTGTCGTGGCTGCGAGAGGAGCGTTGTGTGGGAAGTTTGTTGCTGTTGGGAGGATTCTCTGCGGTCGGCTTGCAGCTGGTGGTTGTGGTGTTTCCCGCCCATGAACGGTGTTCATTTCACAGCAGTCACTAAAAGAGTCAGATGTTGGAGCTGTTATCAGTTCCATTGGAACAGCTTTGTCTAAGAGAAGCTACAGACGTGCTCTGAGGAGTGGTATAATGCATTTTGAGCTGAAAAGAAAGGTTGAAACAAACAAGCTTTAGTATATATGCTGTAATGATAAATAAAAAGGAGGTTTGTGCTGTCTGTCCGGGTCTGCAGAGTCATTTTTCGGAGTGCCGGCACCGAAAAATTAGACTCCTGTCAGATTACGAGTTTGTGACAGACTGTCTAAACCTCCGCAGTAAAATAATTTAATGAGAAGTGTGTATTTTCTGTCAATAACTTTAAATGAGTTTATGTTAAAATATTTGTACTTGACATTTTTATTGTTTTAAGTAAAAAGAAGAAGGACTCTTCAATAGATAAAAAAATACGAGCTGCATTGATAAAGGACAGATTGAAAAGCAAACAGATTTTTTGGTTGGAATAAATACATAATGGTTAAATTGCTAAAAAGAGAACTTAAAACATGTTGATTAAATATGGTGGTGTTCCGTCTTTATAATTGTTTTATTTACAGGAGATGAACAAGACATTTATCAAATTGACAAAATAAAGAAAGGCATTGCATAGTGTCAGAAAAAGCATTGTGAGAGAAGAGCCGTTCATGCAGGGGGAAGAAAAGGGAGGTGTACATTCCTGTTTCTGTAGGAGTGACAGGAAAGTGATAGAGGTAAAGAGTAAGTGTCTAGAAAGGATAGCTAATTGTAACCTCTATATCATTGGTTATGAATTTTTACAACAAAGAGGTTTGGGGTACAGAGTTGTGGAAAGCAATGACTGTGCGGAGGTAGTCGTCTGTTGGTTTAGCCGGATGGGTTCATGAGAAGTGTGGTTATTGGGGCATCCAGGGAACACAGCGGTGGGCTCTGGACAGGGGAATAGATGTGAAGATTGATGACATCAAAACAGCCGTACACAAATGTGAGTCATGCCAACATCAGAGACAGGGCTTGCCACAGCATGTGCAAGGTCAGATTCACAGGGGGAAAGCGCCTGGTCAGATCTGGCAGATGGATTTTGTTGGACAATTGCCATGGTCACAGGGGTGCAGGTACATCTGTACAGCTGTTGACACCTATTCAGGTGTGTTTGTCACATTCCCCTGCTTATACACGAATCAGCATGCAACTCTGAAATGTTTGAAAAATGTTGTGATGTACTATGGTCTACCATTACAAATACAAACAGATAACAGTACCCATTTTACAGGGAATCTAATCAAAGAATGGTCACAGGACCACAATGAGGGATGGATTTAAATCTCTACAGTGGCGTCATTGAAAATGATTATCAGGGCACCATTAAAGTGCTGTGTGAAAACATGGGTGCCGTGCCACTAGTGTTACAGGGTGGGGACAAAGTTGCCCAGTTAATCATCTCCCCTTACTGTGATGGAACTATAGTGGAAATTGACACACCCAAGCAGGTGGAAGGTCAACCACTAGCTGGACCGGACAGAATCGGAGCCAAAGTCTGGGTTAAATAACAAAATGGACCACCCAGGGCTGGGGAAATTATAGCCCAGGGTAATGACAGCATTGTCACAGTCATGTAACCAGGAGAAGAAAGATGGGTGCATGTACTGGTAACCAAGTGTTACCTTAGGGAACACTAACATAGGTATATGTTGAGTATGATTGTTGTGTGCAGATCAACAGATGAATGTGAGTCAACTCCTGGACGTGATCGGTGATGGCCATCAAGAATCATTAGTATACCGGACCAAAGTGTTACTTTTGTGAAATGTTTACAAGCTTAAGCTCCCAGGTCCAGCAGCAGGTGGAGAGCTCCAAGTCACCTCTGATCCCAGAGGTGCGGCAGCTGACAGCTCTGGTCAAGTCCCTGATGACAGCTCCTGGAGGGGTCCAAGGTCCAGCTACTGAACCCTCTGGGGCGGAGGGCTGTGGCCACGTGTCTACAACAGAAAGCGTGGGGAGCCCAAGTGGTTCAGCCAGTTCCAGATGGCCGCACCCTCCAGCACACTCAGCAGGATCCGCAGGAATACACCATATAAAGAGGGTGAGGAAGGTTTTGAATAAGCTGAGCTGAAGCCACTGGAGGCGGGGCCTGACTCACCTAGAAGAAATTGGTGGTATCGGGAGAAATGGTTAATTAATAAAATAATTACCATTTCCAAAGAGGGAACATCTTGTACCAACTGAAACAGTTGAAAGAAAAAGCTGGAAAGCTAAAACCAGGAGCACTCTACACTGATCAGCTCTGTTAAAGCTGGAAAGCTAAAACCAGGAGCACTCCACGCTGATCAGCTCTGCTACATTGCTTTCGCAGAGGGCCTTCAACGGGAAGCAAAGAAAGAAGAACAGAAC
>JAPXFQ010002246.1:0-139605 GCA_028564705.1 Apricaphanius iberus | reverse complement strand
AATTTGGTGACCTCGACGTGTGCAGGGTTTTTTTTGGACCAAAACTCCAGTTATTTTTTTAAGTTAATTAACGGACATGTATTTGCTCTATTGACAATCTGCGCAGAGTTGCGTAGTTTTTTAATTCTATTGATTGGTTAATCTAACATTGGGTAATGTTGTCATGCAAGTTAAATATGTTTTTTGTTTTTGTTTTGAGCAGATTGACTGTTGCAAGCCCGTGGTTGAAGCGGCTCCATTGTATGTGTCTCTCTTCTGAGCAGGACTGCGACCTGCTTTGCACTCCGCAGAGAAACACCGGTGCATGCTGGGTGATGGAGTTTGTTACTCTGCAGGACAGTGGAGCAGACGGACCGATATCTTCAACGACTAAAATCGGAACCAAAGTGCGGATCGGGGCTGGAGAAGTGGCGATCTCAATTACGGAAGGACGCTTTCGTAAGGTTGTTCGAGGCTGGCAAACGGAAAATAGATTAAGGAGCGCCTGGGTTGCCCTCTGTTAATCTGAACGGATTACTTTGAACTGCTTGCGTTTCTTTCAAACGTGCGTGTCAGCACCGCAAATTGAAATGGGAAAATGGTCCGGCATTGGTTTTTTGGTGAGCTCCGACGAGGTTAGTGTTTTAAATTCTGCTTGTACAAGAGTGTATTACTGTGTGTGTGTGTGAGATGTTTTTTACGCAGGCGCTTGGCGAGAAGTGCTGGTGATGTTGCGTTCTGGGTTAAAATGTTATAGTATAAATAATGAACTCGAGTATAATAAATAAATTAACATAGATAAATAAATATATAACTGAATATGATGGATAACTGAAATTAAATATCTATAAGAATTAGTTGTGAACATTTACAACAGGACATCAGAGCTGCCGCCCTAAGCTAGGTGCTAATTCTGTGTGAGTTTTTGCTTAATAGCACGGCTAACATACGACAGCTGTGCCTATATGTTTTGATAAATAAATTAGTGGTTATAGGCGGTTTTCTGCCATCTGTTCGAGTCTTTTGAGGGGTTTTCTGGAAGCCGGCGCCAGGAAATTTCTCAAAGCGGACTACGAAACTTGTAACAGACTGGTCTGGAACCTCCGCGATAAAATAATTAATTAGGTCTAAAAGCCACAGCTTATAATGCTGTGTTTTTTGTTAATGGTTTTGGGCTGTAACGGACGTAGTTGAATCGGTGTTTGCTGTACGGGACGGCTGAAATTGGAAAAATATGTTTCAGTCCGCGTGGACGAACAGGAAGATGTTTTGTTCGTGCCGAATTAAAGTTTGGTACAGTGGTATAAATTGTGCGGATTAAGTCCTGGTATTGCGGTAAGTCATCTTCTAAAGTGTGTGTTGTGATTTTTTGGAGTTTTTCGCCGTACGTTTTGTGCTGTTTTAGCTTTCGTTTCACAGAGAACGCTAACGGTAGCACGTTGCTATAGGCTGTTGTGCTAACCTAGCGGTGGTTGCTTCTGTGTGTCGATGTGTTTGTGGTTGAAACTAACTGCATGTTCGATGTGTTGCAAGCTAAAAGTTGATTTTGGATAGAAAGTGATTACAGACTCCTGCAGACGATTGTCTTGTTAAGACTTAAACGAATTTGGATTTTGTTTAATTTTTCTGGTTAATTAGGATGTAACACGGCCAAATTTATTTGGGATAATTATGCATGTTACAATTAAACGAAAATGACTAAGAACAGTTACTCATGAGTCGATTCTGACTTGGTGTAGTTTTAATTTTTGATTTCATCTTTAAAATTAAAAAGAGGGAGTTTATAGTCAAAATAAAAGATGCATTTTTTGAATCTTTAAATAGGTGGATTTTTTGCTTTTTGATTGATCTAAGCAGGAGTTGTTAAGTTGGCCTAAATAAAGATAAAGCTATAAGTAGTAATTATAAGCATTTAACGAAAAGCAAACGGTATTAATTGGAAAGCAACAAACTGGTTTAAATTATTTTAATAAGCACCGTGTTGAATGCTACAGAAAATGAGTCTGTGATTTAAATAAGTATCATTTATGCTAAAATTATGTTTGGCTTATTTCTGATGGCTCTATAGACTTTAGAAATATAGCTTGGTCTCTGAATGAATGACCTAAAGGAGACTGGTGTTAAATTATTTACACAATTGAACATTCTTAAGGATTTTCTGGACACAAAATGCTTATTGGAGTTATCAAATTTCAACTGGGGCTCAAAGAGTAACCCAGCATATTTTAATTCCGTTATAAATTGAATGTTTATACCATGCAAAACAATACTTATCATAGTGATATTTTCTAACTAGTGGGATTTGAATGTTTGAGTTTGGAGAAAACAGAAAACATTAAAACACAGAGTCATCTTTAAGTAATCAGTTTGTTTTTTAACAGACTGGGGATAAATTTGGAATTGGTCTAAGGATTGAAAGTAACAATTAAAGTCTTAGGTAGATTTATTTAAGAACAAATAATGAATATCACAGTGACCAAAATGATGGTTTAATTTGAAAGTAAGAAGTAAATTCTAAATTCATTTATTTTGATCGTGTAGAGGCAAAATGTGATTGGACCAGCTACATTGAAGTAATTTTTACCATATATTTGAATGCACATTTTGTTTTGACAAATAAGAATCGGTTTTGGTTTTGAAATTTAAGATTAAGCTAGTTTATTTGATGCTGAGAGTAAATTTACAGGTCCTAAAACATTTTGGAACAGATCTGATCCTAGAATAATGACATAATATATCATTTGATTAGTGGGGACTCTGTAACTGACAATTTATTTAGATTTTTGATTTTATTTTCTTTATTTTTTCTTATTTTTATTTTTTGTTTTTTCCTCTTTCTCTCTCAAAATTTATATATTTGGTTTGATTTGGATTATGACCCAGATTTTTGAACTGCGGTCTGTCTATTAATTAGAACTATGGAAAATGTTAATTTGGGAAGCTGGATTAAAGAAAACGTGATTCAGTGGTAATGTATTTGACGTCTCTAGAAGCTTCAATTTAATTTGGTGTTTATCATTGGAAAAAAGAAAATAAAAAAGAAGCCTGAGAGGAAAAGAGGGATACTGAAAAGAGGGCTATGTTGTGTTATCAGTGAGTACTCTTCTCTGGTTTTGTTTTAAACATTTGATGTTTTTAACCTTTTTCAACATCAACAACAGTTATCTCAATGTAAGTAGCATACTTATATTAGCAGAAATTATTAATTGATTAAAGGGACAGAGTCGGGGAAAAGTGGTGTGAAGTCTGATTACAAAGGGGTTTAGTTCAATATGAGCTATTCGTCTCAACCTCAGTGAAGCGAAACCAGGAGAGCCACTTTTCCATAGCGACTTTTTAAAAAAAGGGATAGAACCTTTGCAGATGGTTATTGCTTTTATTTTTGTTATTGCAATGTTTTAGTGGTGTATTAGCAATATCTAACAGAAAAATCCAGCCTTGTGTTTGTTTCTTTTTTGATTTAATTTTGTTTTTCTAAGAACTAAGTGTGTTGATGAGATATTGCGATGCTCCATCTTTATAAATGTTTAATTTACACATGAGATGAAAGAGACATTTATCAAATTGAAAAAATTGAGGAAGGCATTGCATTGATGAAATATAGAATATAAATTGGATGAAAAATGAAGGAAACATTAATTAAAATACGCAGGGGAAGTATTAGAACAACAGTTTAATTAGACGTATAAGGATTGATTATTATTCCTGGTGGAGAGAGCAAACCTGTTGATTGGTATATTTTTACCAGAATTAATATTGAAGAAATTATTACTAGTATAACTGATTGAAGTAAAATTAAAGTAGAGCCCACATAGGCAGTCTGAGTGTGGAAGATATTTAAATTCAGCATTCGAGGAAGGAGACTAATGGATATGAAGATAAAATGTTTGAATGTAACTTGATTTGAATAAGCTGAAAGGATCGACTGTCTGTTTTTTTTTCTTACTCTAATTATATATTTTTTCTCTTTTTCTCATCCTGCAGCACAAAACCCCTCAGATAAACATTCTTGAGATGGAATTTATGATCCTGGGGAGATGAGATGGGTGGGGGTGCGTGGGCTGATGACAATAGTGCCAGGCGCCCGCCGTAACGGCCACAGAGAGAAACATCTTTACGACCAGCGCAGAATTACGACTCTCTTGTGCTCTGCTCCCAAACACAGGGGGGCACAGGTGACTGTATATTTTCAGGGGTGAGCTGGAGGCCCCCCTCAAAAGAGCACGTTTCCTCATGCTGAGCTGAACTTTCAAGGACAATGTGTGAATTCACTTGGCTGGCGTGAGAAGTGATGATCAAAGACTGTTGATTCAATGTCACTGTTGCTGAATTAACCACAAGAGTTTCTGTTTGTCTGATCGAAGGTGGCCGCGGTTCTACGTATTTTGATAACCCCATGTCTTCCCCAGGATTATCTCCGGGTAAAATACCACCATTTACCGGGAACAAAATTTGGCAGAAAAAATTGGGCCGATAGCAGGGGGTTGCTGGCTGGTGAGAGAGAAAAAACATTTTTTTCTCTTTCTTTTACGTTTTCATCCACAGGGATGTACTGAATTTAAGAAAGGATATATTTTAATGGAACAGACATAAGTGTCTTAAACTGGATAAATAAAATAAGTAAATTTAAGAATCAATTTGGGTGAACAAGCAAATGGATAGTAATCAGTTGAACTGTACACAAAAAGTAAATTCTTGAGCCTGCTCTTGTTTTTAAATCCATTAATGAGGGAGGAGTTTTTTGGTTTAGTTTTTAGGAAAAACAACGGTGTGTCAAAATAATGTGGATTTGCTCTTTCCCCAGGGATTATTTTTAATTAGATGGGTGAAATAATTTCTTGGCACAATGCAGTTGAATTAGATTGAAAAGGAGTGATCACAAGACCGGATCAAAAAAAAAAAAAAAAAACTGTCTTTTTTAGATGTTTACAAGCTTATGCCCCCAGGATTATCTCCAGGATTCAGCAGCACGTGAGGAGCACACAGTCTCCTCTGGTCACAGCTGACTACAGCTGCTGAAGGGGTCCAAGGTACAGGTCCAGGTCGAAGGCGTGAGGAGTCCAGTGGTTCAGCAAAGTTCCAGATGACAGCTGGGAACACACACAAAGTGCAGCTCCACGCCAACGACGAACCTGGTCGGATTCTGCCTAAGGAGGGTCGTGAAGGGTTTGACCAAGCTGAATCGGAAGCTGGGACCACAGGCAGCGGGGCCTAGCTCACCCAGAAGGTTGTTTGGGTGGTGATATTACTCATCCAGTGTGATCTATGTGCCAATGAATGAGATGGGCAATTTGAAATTGCCATCTCAAAAGAGGGATCTACAGAGGAAGATCACAACTCACCAATCAGCTGCACAGCAGGTTTTGACCAGCCCACAACGGTGGGCTAAGCTATAGGAAGCGGGGCCTGTCTGTGCATTTGTGTATATTGGGGGAAATGCTCAATTAATGAAGTAATTGGCATTTCAGAGAGTGGTTCTTTGCAAATTTGGGAGTAAAAACTGGAACACGGAAGGGTAGGAGCCTTCCACACTGATCAGCTCTGTATATCGCTCTCCAGCTGCCAGGAGCCATTGAGGGGGATAAAATGAGTGAAGAAAGAGGATCAGAATACAAATAAAGACTGAACATTTATTAATAATTTTTTTTTGCATTTTACAGGTTGTTTAACTATTTGATTAACCATTTTATTCGCAGGTGAAGAGTGGTAACACTGCCTAAGAGGGTTTCTTAAAGAATTTTTAATCAGTTAACTTTCAGGAGTTCTTAATTTCCAGTTGTTGTTAAGGTTGTATTAAGGTTTGCATTAAACAACAGGGTCTACTAGAAGAAAAGACTAAATAGACTCAAGGATTACATTTTAAAGGGTTCTTTAATACCTTCTATTTCACAGGTTTCTTAACACTTTTAAGTTTGATTTATTTCAGAATATAACATAGTAATAATGTCTATGTTCATGGATTTTTTGAGCTTCTTCCACACTATTAACATGTATCAAGTCAGATTTAATTATTTCTTCACATGTAAGACATTCGTATACATTGTGGGTTTTGAATTAGTTTGTGGGAATTGCTAAAAATAAATTTTTTGGTTAATGCCAAAAGAGGGTGAATTTATAATTAACAGATTTACATTTTTCTGAGTAATAGGAGTTAAGGTTAAAAGGTATTTTAACAGGTTGGGTGTTGAATTTTAATCTGGAAGTCTTGTTGTGGTATCATATGAAAGATTTCATGTTTTTAAACTGATGAAATTTCTTGGATTTGATTTTTTGCATTCTCAAAAAGCTTTACAGGTTTTGATCTTAAGTTCTAAACACTAACCCTGAAGGAGTAAATCAATCCATTTTCAAAAATGGATTGAAAAGAGGGAATTGTAGTATGCAAAATTTGATCATATGTGTTAAATATCTTTAGTAAACCTTCAGAGGTAAAAGTCTGTTTTTACCAGCATTTTAATTGGGCACCTTTTGAGGAACATCAGAGCCTTGGATAATGTTGGGAGTGCGTTTGACTTGTGTGGACCTCTGAGACAAAGTGTTTTATTGCAAGCTGTAAAAGCAAGAATGTATAGATAAGAAACAGACCAGGGAAGACACGGCCATAAAAGTACTGAGTGATACAGCCTAACTCAGGAAGACCTTGGTAATAAAAAGCAAAAGAGGACTGGTAATTACTATTTGACATTTGGGAGTGTCTTTCTCTGAGGCTCAGGAATGCCTAATTCTCTAACAGCAAATCAAGAATAAGACAATGTTTAGAATAATATGATTGGTTCAGATTTCGAGGGAGAAGAAGACGCCTACATTATGGGAAAACTCCGATGTCTATAAAAGTTAAATATGAAGATCATTCAATGTTCAGATTTCTTTAAGTCTGGACCACAGAGAAACTAGGGCAACTTTCTCTGTAAACTGCAATTTGTTAATCTGTTCAAAATAAATGTTAAACTGGAAATTGGCTCCATTTTGTCTCTGCTTGAACATGCATTGAATTACTTATGATAATTATTTAATTCAACAGCCTCCAATATGCTTTGCTGTCTGTGTTGCTTCCTGGTCATGGCGAACCAGAGAATATACATCCAAATTGATGTTAACATCCTCATTCAGCCATTTCTCGGTAAAACATCACGCTGCCCTGCTGAAGTCCCTGTCAGATGTAATTAGTGCAGCAAGAGGGAATAGCGGACATTCAGTATATCCTCCCAGCTGTAGAAAGGAAGGTTGGGCACCAGAGTTTCTCCTCTGTGTGCGATTACAATGTATATGATTATTGCATTATAGCATACTGTGAGCCATGGTTTGTTGGATATTAGTGGGAACTGGTACACGCTGTCGTATACGCCGGTCAAGCACATCCCAAACATGCACAATGGGTGACATGTCCGGTGAGTATGTTGACCATGCAAGAACTGGGACATTTTCAGCTTCCAAGAATTGTGTACAGATCCTTGCAAAATGGGACCGTGCATTATCTTGCTGAAACATCAGGTGATGTTCATGGGTGTATGGCACAACAATGGGCCTCAGGATCTCATCACGATATCTCTGTGCATTCAAAATGCCATCAATAAAATGCACCTGGGTTCTTCGTCCACAACAGATGCCTGCCCATGCCATAACCCCACCATCACCATGGGCCACTCGATCCACAACATTGACATCAGCAAAGCGCTCACCCACACACGCTGTCTGCCATCTGCCCTGAACAATGTAAACCGAGATTCATCCGTGAAGAGAACACCTCTCCAACGTGCCAGATGCCATCGAATGTGAGCATTTGCCCACTCAAGTCTATTACTGCGACGAGCTGGAGTCAGGTCAAGACCCCGATGAGGACGAAAAGCATGCAGTTGAGCTTCCCTGAGACGGTTTCTGACAGTTTGTGCAGAAATTGTTTGGTTATGCAAACCAATTGTTTCAGCAGCTGTCTGAGTGGCTGGTCTCAGACGATCTTGGAGGTGAACCTGCTGGATGTGGAGGTCCAGGGCTGGTGTGGTTACACGTGGTCTCATGAAAAATGGGAGCAGAAACAAAGCTGCTGCGTTTATATGTTTGTCGAGTGTACAATTAAGAGCACTCTTGACAACACACAAGGAATGTAAAAAAACTGATAACACCTACCCCCGTAGAGGAATTTTTATTAGAACTACAGTCAGGGAGAAGGGGAAAGAAAATGATTAGCAAACTTTACCATGTGTTTTTATTTATGAACCCACACAACTCCCTGCAGATACAACAGAAATGGGAAACGGAAAAGAGTGAGCATGCTTATATCACAAGATACGTGGAGACAGGTGTGCACTGAGGTGCACCTAGCTACAAACTCAAATACATGGCGAGAATTTAAGTGGAAAATAATTAGTAGATATTTCAGGACACCAGAAATAACATCCAAAATGGGCCCAACTTTCTCAAGTTCATGTTGGAGGAATTGTGGTGCAAATATCGCTAAGCACACACATTTTTGGGTCCTGTCCTGAATTAAGTATTTATGGGAGGGAGATATTTGATGCACTTAGAACATTCCACAACAACCTGCAGTGGGGATGGTAGGGGTGATCCCTGAAGGAATGGAGAGGAGGGACAAGAAATACTTAATTAACATATTGCTTACAGCTGAATTAAAGTGTATAACCATTAAATGGCTGAAGTCAGATCCGCCTTCTTATAATATATGGATGCAGAAAGTATGGGACCTTTACCAAATGGAACAGATTACATACACTTTAGGGGACCAAAGAACAACTTTTGAGATTTGTTGGAGCCCAGTTAAACCCTTGATGATGCAGTTGAGTGAAACATTGGACCTTATCAAGATGTTTACAATACAATATGTAAAGTACTCTGCATCTCCCCTTTTATTTGTCTCTCCTCACCTTCTTGTGTTTATTTATTTATTTATTTTTATTTATTTATCTATCTTTTTCTGGTGCTTGGGATTGTTTTATATGTCCTGGTGTGAGCATTATGCATACTGGAGTGAGCCTTTAATAACCTAAGGACTCTGTAATTATTCGAATTAATAATTTATAATTGCGATTGCATACAGCTAGAAAGAAAGATAATATATTTGTATGTAAATACAATGCACTGCTGTTTGAATAAGGAAAAATTAAAAAAACTGAGTTAAAAAATATATAAAAAGAAAGAGTGGATGAATATGATGAGACTAAGTAATAAAACACTGATAAAATATAAACAAGTAAAACATGCTAAGCAGTTAAACAAATTATAATAGTCTTAAACTGGCTCTTTAAAACATGAATGTTTTCTACGTCCCTGAAGTCCTCTGGCAGCCTATTCCAGAGGTGAGGGCCATAGTAATGAAAAGACACCTGGACTATGGGACAATGGTGATTTTATTATTCCCAATGGGAAATGGGGTGTCACCGTTACCCGTGTAGCGGTAAACCCCGGTAAAAATACTGGCGATAATAATTACAGTCTTGTTTTTAAAATAAAAAAAATTATCTTGGTGGATTACTGCATCCGTGGTGTAGGCATGGTGAGCCTTACCAGCCACTGTCTAATCTGCTGAAGTTGCCACACATGCGCACTTTGTAGTTTACAGCCAAAACTTTCTCTAAGCTTAAATGATGGCCAAAGAAGGAGAGGGCAGCAGTCAGGACATATGTGACCCGCTGCAGCAACCAGTGATACAAGTCAGCTTGAAACATTTCGCGCTAGAGTCAAAAATGTTAGGTCTTTTTTAAAAAAAATTTATTTTGGCTTTTTTGTAAAATCTTCAGTCTGTGTGTATTCAAGTATAGATAGACAGGCTTTTCTTTCTTTTGTTATTGCCCCTGTCCTCCGAGAAGTCCAGTGACTACTTTATGGTGGCTGTAGCCCAGCTCTAACTGATATCAAAATACAAAGAAGATGGACGCTACAAAGCTTGTGCTAAACAAGGAGAAGATAGAATTATCTGCATGGGAGACAGTCCCGAAACTAGAAGCTTTCTCCAGAGATTATATACAACATACAGCCGGATTCTTTACTTACGGAACAGGAGTGGCAGGACATGTGAAGTATTGGACATTTAGAGGCAAACCAGATATGGCTACATTCGTAAAGAATGCTCCAATGAAGAGAAAGGGGGGCTGAACGACCTTGGATGCGAGATCTGCGGGAATACTTTTTCTGTTTCTAATGGGTTGAGTTTCCATAAACAGCAAAGTTTGACTTTTGTCTGAGAATACGTATGCAAAATGGCTATTGATTAGCTAGGCTAAGTGTTAGCATCATATGACTTGCCAAAATTCCGAACTGCATTTCAGCTTCTAGTTTCTAGCTTCTAATGTGAGCATCTGCTTTTAATATAAATAATGCTTCAATTGCTTGTATTGACTGGTGTTAATGATTTAGCCCACGTAAACCTGTGTTATGGATTAAAGTATTTCTTTTTTGTTTACTAGTTTCCAACTTTCATTTGCAGCGGTGGATGCTAACCTGCTTATAGCTACCAAAGATATTACTGTAACGAAGGAAAACACTTTTTTATTTTTTAAAACATTGCTTCAGTGAGATTTCTTTAAAGATTTTGTGGCCATAGCTGCCTTTATTAAAGTGGAAAGTGCAGAAATGGGAAGAGAGAGACATTCTGCAAATGTCCTGGGCCGAGAGTTAAATCCAGGACAGCTGCTTCAAGAGCTAAGGCCTCTGAACATGGGGTGCCCGTCATAACCACTGCATCACGCAAAGCCTTGCTTCAGTGAGATTTTAATTGATTTTAATAACTTAAATACAGAATAGCATCAATACAGCAACTTTTATCTTTAATAGACAGTTATGAAAAGACACAAATTTCATTCTAATTTAAGTTCCGTCTCTCCCTCCTACAGTTACACTCGCATAGAATAAAATAATCCTTAAATAAACCCACCAGGGGAAATTCGGTCGTAAACAGCAGCCGCCAAAGAAACAACAAATATACAACATATGTAACAGAACAGAAAAATATATACAAAAAAAATACAATAATAGACAGAATATGTACATCAACACAGAATAACAATATGCACATCAGGTTGAAAATAATGTGCAAATTATAGCGGTGTGGTTGTTTAGTGAAAATGTAAGATACAGTGCAGGTGTTAAATATTTATATTTGTTGGGAGCAGTTTTGGTTGTACAGTCTGACAGCTGCAGGGAGGAAGGACCTGCGGAAACGCTCCTTTGTGCATCTGGGATGCAGCAGTCTGTCACTGAAGGAGCTCTGCAGTTCAGCAACATTTCCATGCATGGGATAGGAGACTCTGTCCATCAGAGATGTTATTTTAGCCAGAGTCCTTCTGTCTCCCACCACCTGCACTGGATCCGGGCTGTATCCTAGAACAGAGCTGGCCTTCCTGATGAGTTTATCCAATCTCTTCCTCTCAGCTGTCGATAAACTGCTGCTCCAACATACAGTACTGTAAAAAATGACGGAGGCCACCACAGAGTCATAGAAGGTCCTTAACAGCGCTCCGTGGACTCCAAATGACCTCAGCCTCCTCAGCAGGTAGAGTCTGCTCTGACCCTTCCTGTAAAGAGCATCAGTGTTGTGGCTCCAGTCCAGTTTATTGTTTAGGTGAACACCCAGGTACCTATAAGAGTCCACTATCTCAATGTCCACTCCCTGGATGTTCACCGGTGTCAGTGTGGTGGGTCTGTGTCTCCGGAAGTCCACCACCAACTCCTTGGTTTTCCCAGCGTTGATCAGCAGGTGGTTCTGCTGGCACCAGTCCACAAAGTCCAGAGTCCTCTGTCTTTACTCATCACACTCGTCATCACCTGCAATGAGTCCAACTATGGCAGAGAACTTCTGTAGGTGGCAGCGTGGGGAGTTGATGGAGAAGTCAGCAGTGTAGAGGGTGAAGAGGAACGGTGCTAACACGGTTCCCTCTGGGGCCCCTATACTGCAGACCAGCGTGTCAGAGACACAGCCCTGAGTCCTCACATACTGTGGGCGTCCAGTAGTCCAGTATCCACTGGGACATATGGTGGTCCACTCCTGACAGCTCCAGCTTGTCCCTCAGGAGTCGTGGCTGGATGGTGTTGAAAGCACTGGAGAAATCAAAGAACATGATCCTCACAGAGCTTCCAGGTTTCTCCAGGTGAATCAGAGCTTGGTGCAGCAGGTAGAGGATAGTGTCCTCCACCCCGATGCCGGGTTGGTAAGCAAACTGCAGTGGATCCAATGAAGACCCCACCAGGGGGCGCAGATGGTTAAGGACCAACCTCTCCAGGGTCTTCATCAGATGCAATGTCAAGGCTACCGGCCTGTAGCTGCTAAGGTCCTGTGGGAGGTCTTTGGTACTGGTACGACACAGGAGGTCTTCCATAGCTGTGGTACTTTCCCCAGCAACAGGCTCAGGTTGAACAAATGTCCTAAAATGCCACACAGTTCATCTGCGCAGCACCTCAGCAGCCTGGAGCTGATGCCATCTGGACCTGCAGCCTTCCGAACTTTGATCTTACGAAGCTCTTTCCTCACCTGGAGTGCTGAGAGGGACAAGATGGTTGGTGGAGGGGGATGCGTGCTTGAGTCCTCAGAAGCCAGGTGTGAGTGTGATGGCTGGGAGCTGAGAGGTGTGAAATCCTGAGATGAAAGGCAGGCAGCTTCAGGAGATTGCAGCAGGGGGCACGATGCTGGGGGAGGGGTGGGTGGCTGATCAAACCTATTAAAGTATTTATTCAGGTCATTCACCAATCCCACGTCTCCTGCAGTCTGGGGAGTTGATGGTTTTTGTCCAGAGATGGTCCTCAGGCTGCCCCACACACCTCTGATGTTGTCCTGCTGCAGCTGATCCCCCATTTTCCTCCTGAAGTTGTCCTTCCCTTGCATCAAGCAAGCCTACACAAAGAAAAGAGTCAACACTTTGACAGCGATCACTGAGGTGCTTTAACTTTACTTAAATGGGGGGTATTATGCAAAATTGACTTTTTGACTTGTAACATCCTGATAACGTTAGTCCCTAATTTAAAACATGCCTAAAGTGTTGATTTGACTCATCCCTTATGTTTAAATAATTTTTGCGTCTCTGCTGGTAGTTATTGGGGGTGTTGAAATGCCTGCTCCCACCTATTTCCCCTTTTCCACCCATCTACTCCCCCTACCTGACACAGCTTAATCAGCAGCCAAGCCACTGCGCCTGCATCTCCCCCCCTCACTGTGGCTTAGCATTACTGAGTCCAACTTCAAAACGCATGTTTCTGGCCTTTTATGGTTGCAAAGCAAAATGTAGATTTATATTTATGTACTTTTATGTTTGCTGTGCAAAATGTCGCTTTATATGTATGTGATTTTACGGTTGAAATGTAAAACGTAGCTTCATAGTTTGAATTTATGGTTTCAGTGCAAAACGTAGCTTCATAGTTCTGTGTTTTTATGTTTTCAATGCAAAACGTAGCTTAATAGTGATTAATATTTATATAAGGGTGCCAAGGAGGTAGAATATTACAAAGCCGACACGTCTTGTAAAAGCCTCGGAATTCTCTCTGGCTCTTCAAAAAACCCAATTTCAGGGTCGGATATCGGATTATTTGCGTGTCATCTTACAATCTCCAGTGGTGCCATTGTTCATCAATGTGTTTTTTTCTTCCTAAAACTAATATGCAACACACTGAAAACTTCTGTAAACTATCGGACTTTGACTCCACACACATGCTGTGATAATAGCCGGTATAAGACGTTCTTTCACAAAGCGAAGGGCTTAGAGAGGCTTAGGTTAATATCAAGGCATCAAATACGGAAGTGATGAGAAGGCAAATTTCTTCAAAGTGGATTTTTATATATAATAGATTTTAAAAATGAGTAAAATTTTCATTTGAGTGTGATAAAGAATGGTATGTGTGCCTGGAAGAAGCATAATACCCCCCCCCCCCAAAAGACTTTGGTGCTGTTTTCTGTTCTGCTTCAATTAACACTAGAAGACCCAGGATTTTTTGCTCTACCTATAAAGCCCACAGGTAAGCCGAAAGGCTGGATGGCCCCCTGTGAACCCTCCTTTTGTTATGTAAACGGGGCAATCACTGGGACACCACAGGAGGGGGGATATGCAGAGCCACTTCACTCAAAACACCTTGACATAAAATGGGGGAGGGGGACAATCAGGTAGGAGCAGGATTGCTAACTGACTGTCTGAGCAGAACATATGAGCTGAATCAAAATGTAATATATGTAGAAGGATGTAGACGTTATCAGAACCCTACAACACTGGGCTTCCAACATCCCCACCAGACACATAAGAAAAGTAATAGAACAGAACCACATCAAATAAAGCACTCAAAATCTGTGGTAGCCCCACTAGTCATTTACAGAATTGCTCATCAAGTTGATATCTGTACAAGATTTATTTTATGTAACATTTTTTTCAAACTGAGATACACCCGAAACACATTTGATTTGTTATATTTAAGAATTTGTACATTGTTTTTGTCTGTTTTGCTCTTTCCCTCTATTTTCTCTCTTCCTGTCTCTCCCTGTCTCAACTCATAAAAACCAGACTGACTGTTGCTGTTTGCCCACACTGTGATGTTATGTTATGTCAAAGATATGATATTATATGTCTGATTTCAAAATATCACTGCATGACTGCTGGTCAGCAAACCTGGGAAACCCCCAGATCATGGCAACTATGTCCCGAAATCGCTTCCAAGAAATCATGCAACACCTACGCTTTGACGACAAGGACACCCGCAGTGAGCGAGCAAAGACGGATAAGTTTGCTGCAATTTCCGGTGTGTGGGGTTCGTTTGTCACCAACTGCATCACATCCTACAACCCTGGTCGACACATCACCATTGATGAACAGCTTTTCCCGTCAAAGACTCGCTGCTGTTTCCTGCAATACATTTCAACAAAACCTGACAAGTTTGGGATCAAGTTTTGGGTGGCTTGTGACTTGAAATCCAAATACATCTGCAATGTCCTCCCATATCTTGGCAAGGACCCCAGTCGTTCCAGTGGAGAGAGACTGTCCGAAAATGTAGTGATGAGGCTGATGGAACCATTCCTGGACAAGGGCAGAAATGTTACCACGGACAATTTCTTTACATCGCTGTCACTGGCACGACTGCTTAGCCGGAAAACCACCATCCTCGGCACAGTCAACAGGATTCGGCGAGAAATTCCACAATCAACAAGACAGAGGGACCGTGATGAATTCACCACTCAGGTATTTTCAACCACTGGTGCCACGCTAACGGTGTATGCGCCCAAACGGAAGAAGACAGTATACATTCTCAGCAGCATGCACCGCGTCATTCAGACTGAGAATACCACCAAACGGAAGCCAAACACTGTCACCCTTTACAACACCACAAAGTGCGGCGTTGATGTGATGGACCAGATGGTGCGGGAGTACACTGTCCGCAGAGGAACACGGCGCTGGCCAGTCGCTGTGTTCTATAACATGATTGATATGGCAGCACTGAATGCACATGTGCTCTATCAAGCATGCACCGGGAGGCAGGAGAGACGGGTGGACTTCCTGGTGGAGCTTGCAAGAGAGTTGGCTCATTCTCATGTGGGTGCAAAGCAGGCACAAAGGGAACAATTGCTTCGGCTACAACCTTCAACACCTAGCCCTGGGAAAAGAGCAATGTGTCAGGTTAAAAATCAGTGTAAAAGCAATCATGCCACTCTGCGATGTATAGGCTGTTACAAATACACATGTGGCAAATGCAGAAAGGAGACGGCTTGGCAGTGCATGGATTGTGAGTGATTATTGAAATGTACTCACCTCACTCATTGTTACATACTGTTTAGTTTTCTCTGTGTGCTTGAAAACTCAAATTTCCCTGAGGGAGTCACCCCAAAGGGATCAATAAAGTTTTAAGCCTAAGTTCTAAGTCTCACTCACTTCCACTCTCTAACACTGTATCCTGATAATACTTTTTTATTATTATTATTATTAGTAAATATCATGAAGGCCCAGTTGGGATAACCCCAGATTTTGAGTGCTTTATTTGATGTGGTTCTATTCTATTACTTTTCTTATGTGTCTGGTGGGGATGTTGGAAGCCCAGTGTTGTAGGGTTCTGATAACGTCTACATCCTTCTACATATATTACATTTTGATTCAGCTCATATATTCTGCTCAGACAGTCAGTTAGCAATCCTGCTCCTACCTGATTCTCCCCCTCCCCCATTTTATGTCAAGGTGTTTTGAGTGAAGTGGCTCAGCATATCCCCCCCCCTGTGGTGTCCCAGTGATTGCCCCGTTTACATAACAAAAGGAAGGTTCACAGGGGGCCATCCAGCCTTTCGGCTTACCTGTGGGCTTTATAGGTAGAAAAGCCAAATGGCTGCTCTCTGGTAGTTCTAGTGTTAAACATTTCAAGAGTTATCAGAACTTAACATACATGTGGAAACTCTGACATTGTGCTTATACAATAACAACATCCATGTGAAAGTTTTTTTTAATGATAATATACTTTGCCATGTTTAAAATGTTGAATGTTCTTATTCTGTCACAGCTTTGACGCCAAGAGACCAGGTATGGTGCTTGCAAAAGCCCACTGTGATGCACAACCTGTTGAACATCAGCTACTGCCCAATGGAGCAGATCTGTCCCCATTCAACAATCTTTCCTGTCCTGGCCCACCTACACTGAACATTGACAGGTAGACCTATCTGTATGAACAAATCAGGCCATTCTGTGCTGAGGGGGCAAGATACATCATTTGCCCAGCACCAAGGGGTAAAGACAGACCCAACAAGCCACCCAACATCGGATCTAGACAGTATTGCCACAATACAATTACTCTAGAATTTATATATATATTTTATATTGTTGTTATGGTTATATTGTTAACTTATCTGTTTTTATATATTTTTCTACTTTTTACATTGTTTAATTTTTTAAAGAATTTTAATTACTACATTTATATCTCACTATCTTCTATAAAAAAAAGAAAAATAAAGTAGTCAGGAGGGCCAACTCTGTTTTGATTGATTGGTATTTTTTTTGTTTTTATAATTTTGTATTTTTACTATAACTACATTTAGTGCCTTCTTGACCGTTTTGTACTTTCTATCTATGGCATGGTGCAAATTGAGGTATTTCAAGCCTTTATTTATTATGGTTTTGATAAATATGGCTTTACATTAATCTTTTCACAATATTCTAATTTTATATTGAGTGTTTCATACACTCCATGCCATAATATAAACATTAGGCATGGTGAAAGTCTCTGCAGCTAGTGTACTTTTATTTAGTTTTATCTAGTTTAATTTTATTTATCTGTAACATGTTGTATTATTACAGTTTTGCAGAACGAGTATTCTTAAAAAGTACATGCAGCATTTATTTCTTTTCTAATCTTTCAAAAGAACGTTTAGTAGTTGTCAGCAGGGTCTGTGTAGCCTGTTCTAAAGTTTGACAGGGGGTATGGCTTATGTAAATGTGATGTAAATGAGACCTATTGCCACTCCCAGCAGGATAAAGAGCTAAATACTGCAAATCTTTGGAGACTCTGTTTTCAAAGTTTTAAATTCTTGATCACCTACCTTTAAATGGCCACAAATTCTCCAAATATTGTCAGATATCCATGTGTTACACATTGTTGGAAACCTTGGAGACTACACGTTCAGGATCTGTTAATAACTCAAAATGTCCAAGACCCTACTTTTCTCCCTACTTTCCGTGGCTTGTCACATGTACCTTGTTTCCACAGCGCGGTCCGGAGTGACACAGTGCGGACCGGATCGCTATGCTCACTTTGCATGTCTGCGTTTCCATCTAAGACAGGACTCTATCGAAGTGTGTTGGGACGCTGTTGTGGCTTCATACGGTAGGGACGAGGAAGTGTAAAAAAAAAAAACTTTAAAAAAAAACGTGTGTGTCTGGAGCTCCTCCGATGAACACACTTGGTTGCTGCCATCTTTACCTGTACCTACTAACTCAAGTTAATGGCTGGAGCAGAGAACTAGTTGTTTTTATTGTTGTTGTCGCAGAGGTGACGTTATGACTTCAGCCAATGAAAGGATTAAGCTGTGTGACGCCAGTGTCACCGCCCCAACCGTACCCAGACCACCCTGCCCTGATCTGGAAGCTGAAAGTGGAGCACCTCCAACCCCGTACGGTCCTGCTCCGTGGGCTGCTTTGATGGTGGGAACGGCCAAAAATGCGGACCGGAGCAATATATAAGCCCTCAAAGAAGACAAAGTCGGAAGTATGGGTGTATTTTAGGTATTTGAAAATTACTCCTATTATTAGTATAAAGAAAAAAAAATTTCTGCGAAAAGGCAGCAACACTTCAAACTCTTGGGTTCCTGTGAATGTATGCTGGTGAGTGGGTGTGTTCCTGCTCCTTCAATTTTCTCTCCAGGGCGTGGCAGATGGAAGCCACCAGGTGCAGCTGGTTTCACCTAATCAGTCACCATCTTAAAAGGAGAGCGGATCCAGCAAGCTGATGCCAGATGGTTCTCGCTATCAGCGTGGTATATGGCCGTACAAATCTCTAGTCACCTTCCTAGCAAATTATCTTCTGAGTGTTGCCTGCTACTTACCTTCTTTTGCTCTTCAGATTTTCCTGGAAAGAACCTCGACAATCCTCTGGTGTTTTCATTCGCTCCAGTTAACTTCCTGGTGAGTCTCTGCACCGCTCTCTGCTGGTGAACACAATCAGTCTCACCTTCTCCTCTGCCATCGTCTCGCTGGTCATCTGTCCTCCCTCCAACAACAATCCACCTGCAGCATAAGACAAGAGTTTATTCACTAAGTCCTCTTCACTGATTATCTTCCCAAAATCCTCCTCACCTGTGGCTCACTTCTCAGCTAGAACTTCTAGATTGCCATCTTCACTATACACCGGAGAAGCTGGAACTTCCCCAGGCCTCCATCTGCAAACCTCACCGGAGAAGCTCAGGATTCACTGATCCACTCCCTGCCAACCTCAGTCACCCGAGCTCAGCTTACCTTTCTACTAGCCATCTCCTTTGCAGCAACCGTAAGACAAATATCTAAATTTCCGGTTTCCTCTTACCAAACATTAACCATCTCACTTGCGTCCTCTAGCTGGGTAAGCACCTCCGCGCTCCTGGTGTTTTCCAAGATAACCAACTTCAGTCCTGTTTTAAAATACATTTTTCAATTATCAAAACTCAAAAACCCGCTTCCGTGTCTGTTGTGTGTTGTACCTTGGGTCCTCTAAAAGCCAAACATGACACGAACCTTATAACACATCTGCGTGAATATCAACCACAACGCAAGGTACGTTAACATTAGTGTTTTAGCTGAAAATGCATGATGTGAAGACTTCGGGTGGAGGGAGGATGCAACAAGTTGCCCTATATTGCAGCCGCAGCACCCACTGCCAGCATATTAGCCATGTTCCAGATACATCCATGTTGAAATGACTATGCATTACACAGCGCTAAAGGGAGAGATACAAGTAGTTTTCCAATGCAATAGAATAGATTGACTCTCAGCGCATTATAAAGTTAATAATAATTACTGATATTTTCCCAAATCTGCAAAGTTTACTGGAAGAACACAAATAGAGGACATTATTTTACTAATATAGAGGGTTTATTTAGCTGTCCGAAAATAATTTAACATGTGTCTGGTGCTATAATTAGTAAATAACCTCAAAGATCAACAACACAACAAAGATATCATGAAATATTGGAATCAATTTAAAATATACCTTGAACTTCTAATATCCCCTGTAATATGATGGATTTATAGCCAATAATTTATTTTTTATTTAGCAACAAAAGTATAGGCAAACTCTTAAACTTAAATAAACACAATTTTTTCAAAACTATTTCAAGTTTTGTAGGACTATCAATGTTTTGTAAAAAATATTCAACACCCTTTAAAAAAATACTGCGATAATATCGAAAACTGTGATAATTTTGGGCACAATAGCCGTGAGGTAAAATTTTTACAGTGACAGCCGTAATGGGAAATTAATTGACATTGTCAACTCTACTGCACATATACTGCACTATAAATAAACAGAACATTAAAAATTTGATCAGTCAGGTTTAACAAATTGCAATCATACCAACAAATAAATCTTGCTAGACTAATTGTGGTGTGGTAGGATTTGAAATGAGTTGGACAAATGTTTTTTTTTGGCTCCTTACAAGATGAGTAAAGCAGATTTAAAAACGATTGAGAACTGAGAAACATTCACACAAAATCAAACACCATTTGTGATAAATCTCTGAAATTAAAAATTAACTCATGAGTGCAGAAGTTAGTAAGGAAAGGAAGAGGTAAGTCAGAAGGCTTAAAATTTAGGCAATATCCATCGGGAAAGGGCCTGCACAAAATTGCATGTCATGTCCTCTAAAATGCTCTCTGAATAGGGTCCTAATTGGTTACACTGTGAGAATAGGCAGCTGGCTGAGGAACCCCTTTACAAAGGAACACAGTGAGATGGGACTAGTGGTGTTTCACCACTTCAACATACAGACTAAGCAAAACATCTGAAACGAGAGAATGAAAGAAAATAGCCAAGTGATGAGTCTGGCGACTGGGGGGTATATTGGTCATGTAACAGAGTGGAGTGAAAATGGACAAAGCAGAGAGGGAGAGGAAAAGAGAGAGAGAGCAAACAGATGAAAGAGAAAAGGTAATCACAGAAGATTATCTTCTTGCAATAGAAGCAGAGCTGCAAGGATAAGTAGGCTATCTTGAGAAGGACAATTCAAAACCAGTCAATAAAGCCCAGTGTCTGAATCCCTGAACCGGGTGAATGAGGTGGGGTGTAGTGGTGCTTGAGTGGCAGTTAGGGCAGTCAGTAGACCAAAAGTGGCCATCATGATGTTGGTGCTGCAACACTTTGGGTAGGTTTGGGTTTGTAGTGGATTCATTTTTCCCTGCATGTGTTCCAGTTCCCAGCAGGGCTGAAAAAATGAGTTCCTTTAAATCAAGGACAAAAAAAAATTTTGTTCAGAGCTGCCTTTGATTAATAACAGCTGGAACATCATGTCTTTCAATCTTCCATTGTTTTCCCTTTGTTATTGCAATTTAAAGGGTATTTGCTTGTTTGTTGTATTATTTTTCTTCTATTCATGTAAAGCACTTTGAATTCCCTCGTTGCTGAAAATATGTTGTTCATATAAACTGGCTTGCCTTGCCCTACCAGTGTACACAATGAATAGCTCCTAGATTTCAATAATTTATTCATACACTTATATACTTAATTTAAAGGCACAGTGTGTAATTTTCAGCCAGTAGGGGGCAGTGCATACCTAAATTATCACAAGCATGCGGTATCTTTGTCTTCGAGTAAGAAGCTCAACAACGGAGGTTCAACTAGTGCTGTTTTCAAACGCTCAATTCCCTAAGGAATTATCTATTTGCAGCAACATGACGAGCACATCAGTCTCTTTCATCACTTGGAACTAGCGAAGAAATAAAAATGTTTTTATGGCGAAACTTTTTTTGCATTTTGAGCGGAAATCAATGTTTTAATAGCGGGCGTGTTGCGTGCGCTTTGTCTTGGCTCTTGTAGAAGTAATCATAGATGTCATCTAATATGGCTTTCCCCTGAAAAGAGGACCCGCGCCTATGTATTTTAAAAGTGATTTTTAAAGTCATATTTTACAATATCGGCAATATTTTTCAATTAATGTGCTTTACGTAATTATTATTACATAATGTTTTAATGCCTATTTTCAAAGATGTGCTGCAAAAAATACACACTGTCACTTTAAAACAGTACCCATAAAAGACTAAATTGAAAAGGTTAAAAGTAAAAATATCCATGCACGTTTGGGCAGATTATCAGAATGTGTCTTGTCAAACAGTTTTCATGAGAACACACTACAGGTTTGTAACAGCATGATGAGTAGAATGGATTTCTTTTGAATAATAGCCTACTTAATTTAGGGAAGTTTTATACAGAAGACAATTCTACATTCTTCAAGACCTTTTTAAGATATCAAAAATTGACTGGATTGCAGCATTGTTTAAAAACCTTTTGCAGTGGAAAAGCAACCATGATTCTGCATTCATAGTGTCTCACCAGACAGCGTTAGGAGTCTGGTGTGTTTGTATGTTTTCTCTATTTGTCTTTATCTTGCACATTTTATCCATGCTCCGGGCTCTCTGGTACAGTATATAGATACCTGGTTTGAGTCTTTGTGTCAATAGGCAATTTTTCATCTGAACAGACTTCTGTTAATACAACTAGAATCTACTGATCAGGGGTCTAATTTACAAAACTTTGTGTAGAATCCTTACTAGAACCATACTTTAGCTAAACAACTTTTTTTTTACTTGCGCCTTGTAAGTTTTCGAACAATCAAACTTTGGAGTATGCACAGCTGCACACAGTTTCCGCTTTATAAATCCCACTCTCCCTAGAAATGATCTTGGGTGTTTCTGGATCATATCAGAATATATATATATAATATATAAGGACTCCTTGATATTAAAAATATTTAAAGCCTGAAAGAAAAGGTGCACTTTAAGTCTACTTTTAAAACGTATGATCCTTGCAAAATATTGATTTGAGGTCACAAATAAACGGAAGAGCTGCAAGTGAAAGCGTTGATACAGCAGCGTCCCTTACATTAAAAAGAAGAGCGGGGGATAGGATGCAAGCCATTAGGCTCAATTCAGAACAGCTGTGCCTGATGGTCTCCTCACCAGCCATTGGCAAGGATTCAAAAACCCCTTCATTCATCTCATCCTTGCTCTGTCATAATTCCTACTCATGACAAGTAGCTCTAGATACGTACTTAATGCATCAACTCACCTGTCCAGTCCAGTCCAAGAATCAAGGGAGTTAGTTTGTTTTTAACATATTTATAAACTTGGATGCGGTTTGAGGATTGCTGGGGACAATAATTCAATATTTATTTAACCTAAGTATTCATCTGTTTCATGTTTGATTACAATATGCACTGCAGTCTATAAAGGTGGTGAAAATTGCATCTTTAATTGTTACTCGTTGTAGAGCACGTTTTATTGGTGAAGAATTCGCTACAACGTATTCCTTTTGTAACACCAACATCGTTCTGTGGAGAAACTTCAAATTTAATTTACAGCTGACAGTCCTGCAATAGGACAGCTGTAGGTGATCCGCATAAAGTTGTTTCAGGTGGAAAAAAACAAAATACATTTCACGGCTCCAGGGGGATGTTTATTTAATGCGAGAGGATATAACTTATGTTTTGTTTAAGAGTCCCAAAGAGGAATATGTTCATATGTTGTTTTGGTGGAGGGAGCAGGAGGGACGTTTTCCGGAAGTTGCACTATTGACGCAATGCTCTCGCTATCTATCCATGACTTCCAGCGATTCAGGAATTAAAAATCTAGGTAGGGACTATGGACAATTTTTACTTTCTGCACAGTGATTTTTGCACAATATAAATTTCAGCTGCCTATCCAAATAATGAAAGACTAATAATTCACTGCATTATAAGTTACTTTCAATGATGGATCAAATTATTTTCCTTTTTATTTTTTTATCCCAACTTTAATGGAAATGTTGGTTTTCTGGTTCTCTGCGCCGCAGAAGGGTCTCTGGCAGCTGGATGCAGAGATAGCAAGAATTTTCTGCTTTCAGCCCAAAGTAGTATTCTGGTATGCTCTGTACACAAATCCGGTATGTTTACGTATCATCTTTATGGGAGTCTTAAACAAGGGAAGATATCACTTCTTTTTTTCTGGCAACCTACCCAAAGTAAAGAAAACAGACCAATTAAATTTCATTTAGAATGATCCCTCATTTATTATTAAAATAACCCGCAACAGGCAAAATATGCAAAGTTGTCATCTTTATTTTTTGACAATCATATGTTTTAAGGCTGTAAAACCCCTCGCCACACACTTTTTTACACTTCTCCCAGACATACATTAACATTTACTCACATTTCTCACTAGTTTTAATACTCAAACCTTCATATATTTAAAACATAAAAGTATTAATATGCAGTATGGTCTCTCCGCTGATGCGCCACTCTGGTGCCTCTCTCTCGAAGGTCTTGGAGCAGATGTCGTTTCCGAGTGAGGAACATAATTGTGGTAGAAATCTGGGTATCTGAGAGGCCTCGGATGAGAGAAAAAAACAAAGTGTAAGCTATATTCGTATATAGTTTATTTTACGTGCACGGAGGGCCTCGTGCTGAGAACCCCAAAGCTTCAGCACAGATGCATGGGTATATATAATAGTCAGCCACACCCTATTGAATCAGCTTCTGACCGCTCATTACATCATATACATGATTTCATACATAATCAAACAGAAGATGAAGTGTGACTTCAGTAGTCAGCAGTAAACAATCAGAACATAGTTTCACTGGACAATCAGAATATAGATAACAATAAGGGACACTTTGTATAATGCTGAGAAAGACATTCACAGGATCTGTCATAAGTGTAACACCAGATAATAACAAGAGTTGTCATAAGTCAAGATGAGATGTTTATATACAATTGGTTCTTGTTTGTACCTTAGAATCAGAACAGCTGTCTAAGAGCTGAGTAAGAGAATTGAACCTTTCTTAATGTCCCAGCATTAATAATAACATTTTCAGTCACACTAATAATTGCGGCAGTTTTTTTGTGTTGTTTTTCCTTCTGGAGGAGAATATTATTATAACCATAAATTATATATTTGGCAAGCACGGGAGACTTGACAGGAGATTGACAATTTCATCTAATAGTTTAAGAAACAAAAATAACAATGCGTGTTAGTGCGCTGTAAATAAAGCATTTAAACTGTGCTATTAAAAAATCCACTAAACAGTGAAGCAGCAAAGGATGGACCACGTTATAGCAAGGGAACTGTATAACTGTATTTTTTCCATCTTGAAATAGGTACCAGTGACATTGCAGGACTCCGCCCTGACTAACAGTCTTTTAAAACATGACATATCTACTACAAAGAATGTAGTATATGAGCAGAAACAAACATGACTGCATAATAAAGTGGAGTGAATTAAATAATATTCTGTTCAGATACTTATATGGAAACTTTGCTGGGAGCAAAGTGGCTGTTAGATCAGTGCTGGTAAAGAATTTCCGCACCGGTTTTGGAAGGGTAAAACCCATCAATCACAGATATTGCTGGGCCCACCTCCCCGGCGTCCCCGGTTAAAATGACGCCTATGCCAAGAATGCAGCCTTGCAGCTCAGCTAGAGGAAACAAACAGGGGGACCAGCCTCATCCTGACCAGCACCAGTTCTCCAGGGTCCTTCCTGTCTGCGCTTGGAACACTCCAAACTCCTTTCCAAACTCACCTGACAAAATTGCAGTCCTTGGCAATTGAGGGGGAAATATTTAGTGTCTTGGTCATCCTCCTATTCCTGTCCTAAAGTGTAAAACATGAACCCGATACTGTAAATTTCACTTGACCCTTTGCCCTGGTTATGATTTCTAAATGACCTAAATATTTAGTAAAAAAAAAAAAAAATGAATGTAGTGCTCTAATATTTTTTCATCATGCATGGAAATGTGTGTAATTACCTGAAAGTTACTGCACATAAATTGCATTGTCCTTACTTGATTGTGCCTCACAGTTGCCAGGGGTTATAGTGATGTCTTTGCTTTTATGTAATTTTGGCATCTTCAATTGGTATTTTGTTGATTCTCTTTTTTATTTCTTCTTTGAGATGGAGAGGTGTCTGAGATGGATTCACATCATATGCAGTATAACATCTGAAAGTTAAGGGCACAATATACTGTAAGTCCATATACATTTCACAGATGTACATGGATTTTTCCAAAAAGAAAATCAGAGTTTGCATTCATAAATCAAGCTCTGCCACTCTGCCAAAAAAATCTGTATGCAAATTTACGTTTCAAATGTGTAAAAAGGATTTGCATGGTTGTAAAAAAGTTTTGCATTTGTGAAAAAAAATAGAAAAAATAAATAGAAGTTCTTTTGAGACGCTCGGAAGTTGCGGTTGTAAAACTTCCCTGTTTATGGATGAGAATCATAAACCTGCATGTGACACAATTTTGTCCCTTTCTTTAAACCTCAACCTGATTGGATGGTAACAAATCCAACTGTCCAATCAGAGAGCAGGCGGTTTCCAGGAAGGCCTCGCGCACAGCTGCAGTCTCTTAATGCGGACCACAGTTCCGAGATGGAGGAAGGTACGAGCTCGTCTGCTGCTCAGGTGCATTATAATTTATGATGTTGTCGAAATTAAAGTTCACATTTAATGTTACGAGTATATTTAAGCGTTCAGTTGTTTTACTATCACTCCAACAAAGTTGTCTTTGTATCATTTTTTAAGTTAAATAGCACAAAATAATATTTCTCAAACAAGTTGTTTGTTTGATAGCCGACACCTGGACATACTTTTCTAAACTATTTGTTAGTAATCCTGTTTAAGGAAGAGCGTTATAACGATCAATAAATTTACAATGTATTTTTTGTTCAAAAAAGTGTGTTTTATTATTGGTGTTTGTAGCTAATAAATAGCTTCTCCTAGCTAGCACTGCTGTAACAGTATATTCGTTGGCATCTTGCACCTGATGTTGCACGATATTTTTGGGGAACCCAGCTAGTGTTACGAGTATGTTAAAGCGTTCAGTTGTTTTACTGTCACTCCAATGAAGTTGTCTTTGTATAACTTATAACAGTCCTCGAGGGTCACTTTCCTGAGGTTTTGTTTTAGCAAGTTTTTCTTGCTGAAACAAACTCAAATCAAAGGGTTATTTGGGGACTTGTGCAGAACTTAATTAGGAGCTAGTCATGAATCATTTATTTAGGATTTGGCGTCTGTTCCAGAAAGCTGGAGTATGGTCGGGGAAATGTAGTTTTCCATTCCAGAAAACCAGAGCCTATTGAGTACAGAGAGTTACGACACACTTTGAACTCGCCGACAAGCGGGCACGTGGTTCATGCAGCTGCAAATAGTTCTAAACAGCAGCACTCCCGTCATTGAATGCAGTTAATTTTCGATGTTTTAGAATAATTTTCTCCGGTAAGTTCAATATTTCCAGCCTTTTGAAGCGTTAACTGACTGTTCTGTGCCAAAATAAGTCAACAGTGATATTTAATGTAGCCAGTTTTAGTTAATTAAGTGTGTTAATGAGCTCTTTGTCGTTTTAGCTGCAGCTAGCTTAATGTAAGCAGGAGGGTCCAGACAAGCTTGACAAGCTGGAGACTGTTTTATTTCAGTCTGTCTAATTTCGCTTTTTATGAAAATTCAACACTGTTTAAAATGGGCTATAAATTTAATATAGTTTACTGATTTTATTTTTTTATTTTTTCATGCATTTGGTGTGTTGCTTGTCCTCCGTCATTAGTCTTTAACCATTGAATCAGATATTGAAGCACAAATGGATATACTCAGTAAAGAAAAATGTGATAATGAAGATGAGTAATTATTTTATGTTTTTCACATAAGTCTGACTACAACGACCTGCTGAAGCATATATGACATTAACAGTATTAACAAACTATGTTGGTTTCTTGTTATGTCCTCCAAATCTAATGAGAGCTGAATCAAGATATTTGATACTTGAGTACTTGAGCAGCATAACCTTTGCAGCGTTGATATGTACTGTAGAACATTTCATTTGCACATGTTTTATAAAATTATCATTTGTAATCATGTGATTGAATAGAGTACACTAAATTAAGAATTATTCATAACATAACCGTGTTGTGTTTCTTCCTTTCTTAATCTCTAAAAATATGATCACACTGTTAGCATAAAAATGAATTCTTTAACAATAATAATAATAATTGTCTTTTGTAAACTATCTGGACATTTACAATTTAATTAGGGCAACAGTAAGGCTTGCTGAGCCCTGATGGAAAATGTTTGACTGTCATGGAGGTTATTTCCAGGTTATTTCAGCCTGAGAACTCATTATGCTCTTTTCCAAGGTATATCTCTGTGTTTTTTCCTAGACTCAGTCTACAGTGCTGCTTCTGGACCTCTCACTAAGATCAATCAAACAAATACTTCTGATTTTCATTCCCATAGCGGGCAGCCTTAGTCTACTCTTCCTGGTCTCGCTCCTCCTGAGATCAGACCTGTCTGCTCTCCATGCCAGGCTGAAGGACAGCAGTGAAAGTAGTGAACATGTCTGCACAGGACCAGACCTGCAGCACAAGAGATCCACCACACCAGGCAGCATCCCAGGTTCAGGCTGTGTGAAGACTTCCCAGAATGAATCCAACATCTCCCATCAGGGTTGAATAAAAGACCAAAGGGAGCTGCTGTCACTGATACCAAGGATGAACTGTCATTAAGACTTTAGCACATTTCAACATTGTACAAATTTTATCATAAAGTAGAATGGTAGTAAAGGTACTTCTTCACTGAAGCTTGTTTTACATTTTACACGATATTGTATAATAAAATAAAATGTTTGATAGTTTCTTGTTTTTGCATAATTAGTATACACTTCCTTACCCCTTAATATGTATTTAAACATACAAACACTGTTTGAAACAGTTTGATTTAATTATAGTTTTTAATCAATTAACTATTTTACAAGTTTCTGGCTAGAAGCACAATCAACTGGGTTACACATAGATTTTCTCAGATCAGAGGAAAAACAAAAAATGAAATTTTTTCAAAAAATGAAAAATGTTTTCCTCCTAATTAAAATTAGTAGTTTAGATCAGTTCTGCCATTCAGCTAATTGTCTGTGGTGTTTGGGATTATGAGTTTATCCTGTAACATTAATATAGCATGTTTTAGTAAAGGATGAACATCTGAAGGTAAGCTGGAGCAGACCTGTTAACCACTGGCATATATAGGACCAGATATAGCCTCTCCATGCTTGCATCTAAATGCCACCAGAAAGCTCTATATTCTGTATTTACTCTACAGTTTGGTTTTAAGTGCATAACATTATTAAACACTGCAGACATGCTTATTTTAAGTGCATTGGTAGAAGATATGTAGTCAAAGCGTATTGTGCGATTTCTTTGCAGTCTAATTTTCCACTAATAAACAGTAACAAATGTCATTTGTCTAAACAAAGAAACCATAATTATGAAATATATGGTGAGGTTATCGGTGCACATGATAAAATTTAGAGAAAATCGCAGGGAAATTGAGAAAAAAGTCGTTTATTAAGCCCTTTACCGCTAGAAATCAACGACGGCGCCGGGATGTTTGGAACTTTGAGGGCTCCATGAACCACGTGACAGCGTGTCGGCGAGTTCAAAGTGTGTTGTAACTCTCTCTACTCAATAGGCTCTGGTCTCAACCATCTGAAGCAGCTAATACCGATCAATAAAATGACAATACAATAATGATTTACGTATGGAGAAGATTTAGCAGAATTTGAACAGACGTGTTATTTCCTGATCATTATCTCGTCAAACAGTAACATTTTACTTTCTCCTGGGATTCTCCGGACGTACATAACCAACCTGACACATCGGGTGACAGCTAGATAATAAACAGTCAATGGGTGTAAAAGATAACGTCACTGTAAGATTTGTAACCTATATGCGCTGTAATACTTTTTTCCCTCATTATATTTTGAAAATTGGAACTTTCTTTATAACGTTGAAAACAGAACATTTTAGAAAGACAATCAAATAACCACAACATTTTTATGTTGTGTATCAATGACTGTGAAACAGACACAATAATGTCCAATCATGGTCTTGTATAATACATAACTTTTCTAAAAGATGTCTTTATACTTCATTTTTAAGTTGCCTCTATGTGTATTATTCCCCAGTGGGATTTACCCTAAATTCGATTAAGATTATATCCACAAATATTTTAACTCACATGGTCCAGTTTTAATAAGGTTAAATATCCAGTCAGAGGACCAGTGGATTCCAACTTCCACATTGACCCAGGCATCAGCTTTCTTCCATGATTCTTTCCTTTAGCAGCAGCAGTAGTGTTTTCTTCCTTATGAAATACCTCCTTGTAATATCCCTACGAATCAATAATGAATTAGTTATTATTTCTCTGGGTAAAGATACTCTGAGTTGATTTAACTAACTCACAGCAGCTGATCTGTAACCAAAAACTGAGATGCTCAGCTCAGAATGAGTAAACCCAGAGTTTCTTTTCAGACTCAGAATTAGTTGAGCCTCCTTTCTGGAACACACCCCAAGTGTGTTGCATTGGTGAAACAAGTTCTGACATTCTAAGTTCTGCAAGACGGTGGGCCTTGGGTAATGAAGTCGCATATTACTGTTACATAAAGAAGTGTAACATTGTATTTGTCAGAATACATAACACAGGAGAGATGGGTACATGTTTACATATTTTGTTATTGTTTGCCATAATAGGTGGCTTTAAACCCAGAGGAAGCTGGTGTACTTCCCTCTAACACGGGGGCCTCCTCTGACTCCATGGTGAGTTGATTTCCTTTGTTTGCACATGTAAATAAAAAAACTAGTCTAAGTTAATTCATTTAGTGTAAACAGTAGAGTGTCAAATGCATTACCATGAATGTGCTAATATCTATATCATATTCTTAATTGTATTTGATGCATTTGATGTGCATAGGCATAATTCAAGCTGCTTGTGCAATATTTTCCATCATATCAACAGTTTAATAATTCCATTTCCGATTTATCAGGTAGATTTAGGAAGACATGTCCTACAAAAGCCTGTGAATATTCTCATTCATCCAGGTCATGGTTATCTCAAGGAAATTTCAATCAAACGCAATTGGACTTGGTAATTTGTCTTGGAAGACGTTTCACCTCTTATCCAAGAGGCGTCATCAGTTCATGCTCGCCGCTGACCAGGCTGGGACTGGTCCAACTAACTGGTGTGGAGACTCAGCTATTTAACCTCTTGAACAAGAATCATTATGTCATTGGATCCTTTGTGCTCCATGTCTTAACGACGGTCGTTGGCGTGCCGCCTATTGGTGGAGGTTAGGTTTCGGCTTCATTAGTGCCCTATTGTGTTATAACGACAGTCGTTGGAGTCACAGTTGTTTCTGTTATTAGAGGCTAATTTGTTTGAGTCTTCTAGGGAGGGATGAAAGTGCAGCATTGTAAATTGGAGATAGGTGATGTCTCAGGCCTCCTCCTCTGTTTAGCGATGGTTTCTCTACTTTTACATAGATGGCTTCTTTTACTCCTCTTTCAAACCATCTGTCCTCTCTGTCTAATATCTGGACATTGCTGTCCTCAAAGGAGTGAGCTTTCTCCTTGAGATGTAAATGAACAGCAGAGTCCATGCCTGAGGAGTTAGCTCTCCTGTGTTGGGCCATGCGTTTGTACAGTGGTTGTTTGGTTTCACCAATGTAGAGGTCCTTGCATTCTTCATTGCATTGGATTGCATACACCAGGTTGCTTTTGTGTGTGTGTGGTGTTCTGTCCTTGGGATGTACTAGTCTCTGTCTGAGTGTGTTGCTGGGTTTGAAATACACAGGGATACTGTGTTTGTTAAAAATCCTCCTGAGTTTTTCAGAAATCCCAGACACATATGGAATGACTACATTGTTTCGTTTGATTTCTTTTTCTTTTTCAACCACTTTGTTGGCTTTCCTTCTGGAATTAGCTGCAGTTTTCACAAAAGTCCAGCTGGGGTAACCACAAGTTGTGAGGGTGTCTCTCACGTGCTTGCGTTCTTCCCCTTGGGCCTGTGAGCTGGTGGGTATGTTATCAGCTCTGTGTTGCAGGGTCCTGATAACACTAAGCTTGTGTTCCAGTGGGTGGTGTGAGTCAAAAAGTAGGTATTGGTCTGTGTGTGTGGGTTTTCTGTATACCCCAATGTGGAGCCTTCTGTCCTTTCTCCTCTGGACGACACAATCTAAAAAGGGCAAACTATTGTCCTTGACATCTTCTCTGGTGAATTTGATGTTTCTGTCCACTGAGTTTATGTGTTCAGTAAAGGCTTGCACCTCTTTGGTTTTGATTTTAACCCATGTGTCATCTACGTATCTGAACCAGTGGCTAGGTGTTATTCCTTCAAAGGAGTTCAAAGCTCTGCACTCTACCTCCTCCATGTATAAATTTGCCACAATTGGAGAAACTGGTGAGCCCATGGCACAGCCGTGTTTCTGTCTATAAAACTTGCCATTGAACTGGAAATATGTGGTATTCAGGCACAATTCCAGGAGTTGGCAAATGTGTTCTGGTTTGAGTTTTGTTCTGTTTTGGAGTTGAGATGTCCTACAAAAGTTACAAACCAGACTGGCGCAGGCCTGCCAGCAGCAGCCGTTGGACCTTGACCATGTGGAGTTCATCACTACAAGCAAATGACTCTGATTCTCTCCATTTCAGCTCATCTAAACTTTCCACTATTGGTGGGTTAATTGTACTTAATTCTGGTACCACTTTAAATTTGCAGGACATGTATTTCTTTACAAACATTTTCTACTTAAAAGTAATAAAAACTTCTGTATCAAAATATCAGATATGTGATCTGGCTAAGGATTTATTTCTTTTTTTTTCTTTTTTTTTCTAGATACTTGAAGGTCTGGAACAGCTTATTGCCCTAATCCAATCTGAAATGGACAGGAGAAGGCCAGCCATTGTACTCGACAAGATAGCTAGTGAATGGGGGCGCCCCAGGCTGAGCATTTCTGAAGACCACCTTCAAGACCTAATTAAGATGGACCTTTATGTGCCCTGTATCTCCAAGATTGTTGGTGTATCGGTAAAAACGATTCCACCGTAGAAAGAGGGAATGGGGCCTTTCAATTAGAGATAACAACAGATCACTGTCAGATGATGAACTTGATGGCTTGGTATCAACAATCAAGCAACAGTCAATAAATTTGGGTCAGTTTGACCAGTTGACATTTCATTATATCACAGCCTTTTCTGATTATTATGATCATTTTTTTAAGGCATCGATTTCAGTTCCCCTCTTTGTGTTTCATACGGAGTAAGTTATAACATTTAGTTATTAATGAATGAACATGGCAAAGCAATATCATTTACTGAGCTTGCAGATTGAAGTGTATCATTATAAGTAAAAGCCAGATGCTTCTCATCAAATTAAAAGTAAAAGGACTGAGATTTGAACCTAAATTAATAAGATAGAATACCTCCAGTAGACGAAGTTTGTTCCAATAATTGCTCACAATGTAAGCAGGATTAATGCTCTACCCTTTTTGTTGTTTTTTTTATTATCCCATTATCACCCAGTGTCCGTCTCTAAGTCTAGTCCTGGGCATTGCTCTCCCTCCGCCAACCCCAGGAGGGCCCTATACTGCGCTCAAGCCTCCTTCATGCTTTGAGGAGTGATGAACCCTTCTTTTCACTTGAGGGGGTGGGGATTCCCCAGCTGGACGTAGCGCGTGGGAGGATCACGTTATTCCAGCCAGATCCTCCCCAATCCCTCAGGTGCCCCAGTCAGCCATGAGTTTTTGTGGGAGTAGCTCACATTAGCTACTCAAGGGAACACGGGGAGAACATGCAAGCTCCACACAGAAAGGCCGTTTCGCCAACCCCACCCGGTGTGATGGTGCTGATGATATGGAGGAACAGACACACCCTCAGCACCCACAGCGTCCCCAGCCGGAATCAAACCCACCTACCAGCTGTGCCACCGTGCTCCCAATGCTCTACCCTAACATGCTGAGGACTAAGTTAATTGTAATACAGTAATCATTCATTAAATGTTATACAGTTATTCTTGATACAATGACAAAGTGGAGGTGAAAGCTATTTTATAAGCTGCACCATGTTATAGTGTTTAATGAAATTTGTTCTTCATGCAAGTGTCGGATTGTTGACTTAAACACTACACTATCAATTTACATAAACATCAGATATGTTTGGTCATTCTTTGTCAAATATGTCCTGTTTTAGGCCACAGGATGGTGAAGGGACGTCTGAGGGCACTGGGCCACAGAGTGCAGTGGACCAGAGTGTGGGATTCCATGCTTCGTGTGGACAGTGTAGGAATACTTCAGAGGATGGCAAATCTTGGTTGTGTAGTCAGAAGTGCATACTGTGTTCCTGATCCTCTGTTTCTTGTACATATTGACACCAACCACAAGTTAATCAGGTGAGTTTAATGTACAGTAAAAGTTAAAAAAAATATCACACCCACGCTGTCTTATGTAACTGTATATACTTAATGGATTACATTGTTAGCAGTCCTCTTTGTCTGTGTGTCTATTAATGTGCAGATATGGGATTGTGATGTTTTGTGGCATTGATGGCTTTTCAAGAAAGGTTTGTCTTCCCTATCATTTCTTTTGTTCATAATCCTCTGTTGTTCAAGTCACTGAAATTTAATAGAAGCAGGAATGGCAACTATTCTACTTGTAACCAACTTATTTGACTGGCTGTCGGAGTAAATACAAAATGTGTTCTCAGAGATCATGTACCTGAATGCAGCCAACAACAACAAGGCATCTACAGCTCTGGACTTCTTCCTTGAAGCTGTAGAGCGTCACGGCTGTCCATCTCGGTATGATGCAGATTTTTTTTAGTTTTTTTCTGTGTTGCCATTCATATATGAGTTAAGGGATAAATTCAACTTAATATGTTTTTTATTTATTTTTTTGGTATATAGCACATAAATGTTTTATTAGTCATAAAGCTTTTACGTTGCATGTGTTTCCCAGACACTTATGGTGACTTGCCACTCTTAAAGGCAAAGCAAGTTTATTTGTATGGCACAATTCAATACCAGAGAGCTTTTCAACATCATCATCATACCGCATAAAACAAGAAGCATGATTAAAAATGCATAAAAAAAACATTACTTAAAGACTCAAGCTTAAAGAAAACAGATAAACAATTTTGAATAAAGATTATCTGATGCAGCTGAGAACAGGTGGGTCTTTAACCTGGATTTAAATAAAGTGAGTGTTTCAGCTGATCTGAGGCATTCTGGGAGTTTGTTCCAGACATGTGGAGCATAGAAGCTGAACGCAGCCTTTCCATGTCTGTTTCTGAGTCTGGGAACTGATAAAAGACCGGATCCAGATGACCTGAGGGGTTTGGGGTCAGGAGGTGCAGAACCAGTCAGAGCATTATAGACCAGCAGCAGAACTTTGAAGCGCTAAAGCAGGGATCTCAAACTCTAGTACCCGATTGCCACTGTTCTGGAGGTTTTTGGTGCTTTCCTGCTCCAGGAAAACTAAACTAAATGGAATTGATCAAGTTGCTTGTCAGGTTACCAATGACCCATTAATCTAAGTCAGGTGTGTTGGAGCAGGGAAATATCTAAATCCTGCAGGATAGTGGACCTTGACCAGACTTTGAGATTCCTGGGGAGAGAAAATAAAACTTGAACACATTATCTCGCCTGCTTTATCTAGATAAGCATGAACTTGAGCAGGGCCTTGTTTCCCAAAAGTATCATAAGGCTAAGAAGCACTTAAAATTTTCCATGTGTTTCCCGAAAGCCTCGTAACTTAAGTGCTACTTGAGATCGCTCGTAGAATAACGAGTCCTGTGGGTACCATGTGGTGCGAAGTTGCACACCATGCATAAGTGAAGGCACCGTGCGCACAGCCGGCATGTTTGGACAATAATAAATAATAATAATCAGTGTTTGTCATCTTTAATTAAAAAAAGTAATTAGTAACATTTACTAATTACTTCTCCTAAAAATGAATTACCACTACTACTTCTTTTTTTTTTTTTTTTTTTTTTTTTTTTTTCATCTCAAATTTGTAATTTTTTTGTTCAAGATATATTATTTATATACATGCATTTAAATGACATCAAAACTGTTAAGATTGAAATAAATTTAATTTGGCCTTAAAGGAAAAGTTTAGACATTGTTTTAAGCTGTATAATTAAACTGACTATAATTAGTAACTTACAATTAATAATGCCCCTTCAAATTTCTTACATTTTTTCATCAATGGCAAACAGTGTATTTTAGGGGGGCGATTTCTGAGATAAACACAATAATTCTTGGTGTGAATTTGTATTCACACCCCCAGAGTCTTGTGCAAAACTTTTCAGAAAAAATATTTTATTCTATTTAAACTGTAGGTCTTCTAACCATTATTTTTTCCAAAATAGATCAAAATCAGTCAGACTGGATATAGTGAGTCAGTAAAGATCAGTTTGTAAATCCTGAATGGTCTAAACTTTGGACAATTCAAGCACATGACTATCCTTTGTCTAAATCATTCTGTTGTATCTCTTGCTTCATGTATAGGGGCGTAGTCCTGCTGGAAAGTGAAACTCCGGCCCAGTTCATGTTTTTTTTTTTTTTTACATCCTTTGACATTCGGTTCTAACAGTCGTCCATTTAATTGACCAACATCCCTATCCCAGGTGAAGAAAAAACGTCACCACGGCATGATAAAGCCATTGAAGTTACATTTTGGTTAAATCTGATCATTGCGTCTATCTACTCGTTTAAAAGAGACTTCTTAACATTTTTTTTGTCGTCAATCTTTTTTCTTCACTATCTAATCAGACCTTCCTGTTTACTGTGTTGTTACAAAATCACTTAAAGCTGTCTTCTACATTAAATTTGATGTGGGTGTCATATTTTATGCTCCATACATGTAGTTGGAGCATAAAAAAATATAATTGTGTTGATTTTTTTTTATCCTCTCAATGTAGTGTCTCTGCTGCTCTACTGTTACTGATTAATTTCAGATTCTTGTGAAAAAACAATGATTAGGTCTATTTTTGTTTCTTGCACACTTGATGGTCACCTGCTGGTTAAACGATACGAACAACAATGGCTTCTACATTGTTTTTTAATCCGTTACCGTGACTACACCGCCATCTATGAAAAAGCGGAAAGTAGCCATGGACTTTCAAAGGCAATCAGCTTTTTTTCTTCAGCAGTAGGTGTTTGGCCTGCTTGACGTCCTTGAGTTGGAAGATGGAGGCTGTGCATTTCTTTTAAATTAAAATTTCATTCTAAAACTGTCATTTACATTCCCTTTTAACTATATTTCTGCAAAGTACTTTAGCTCTCCAACATGGATGTTAATATGCTGAGAAAATAATCATAATTGAGTTTATTTCCATAGATGGTGAAAATTTGTTATTAGCTGAATCCTTAATAATTTCTGCCTGAAACTCAGAGGTGCCTTTTTCTTTTGTTTTCCTCAAGAACAGATGCTAACTATTTATAACTAATCACATCAGCCCCACATAATTAAAATAAGTTGTAGTTAAAGATGCAGTGTAAAATTTATGACATTTCCCATGTTAAGCTCTTCATCGTTGCATTGTAAAACTTTGCTTCAAACAAGGTTTTTTTTTTTTTTTTTTTTTTTTTTTTTTTTAACGTGTCCTGTCTAGCAGTATGCTACTCAGAATTGGTGTCTGAGTACCAAGTACAAGCCCAACAGTTTTACTTTCCCAAGCAGAGTATTACAGCTTCGCTGTAGTACGCCACTTGATGTATATGTATGAAAAATCTTTATTAGTGATTACTGTGGGTTCAATTTCCTGACGTCATGGACATTAAACTGAGACAAGAAGGGAGAAAGGAAGAAGGTGAAGAAAAGAAACCGGACCAACAGAGGGGCGAACCGATGACACACGACAGGGAGGTAAATAAAGAACACAAAACATCCCAGTCCTCCACCTCTGCCGGACGGCAGAGAAACAGTAATACAAAAACAACAAAGTGTACAGAACCAAACCAATAGTTCGGATCTGGTAGAATAAACAAAGAATTACACATTCACTACACACAAGCATTGATTAATGAACATAATACAAATGTTTCTGGTAAGCTCCTGTGAACAACTAACTAATGATGATAACCTCAGCTTAAGATATGTCCGTCCTCACCTATGTCCCCACACCTATGTGTGTGCGAGCATGCAGGTCGGAATAAGGTTTCCCCATGCAAGTGATTGATAGCTGGTGTAAGGAACCGTCAATCCGTCCTACAGGAATCGGCACAGACATGGAGGAGGCAAGAGATGTATGCATCCAGCGTCCCACAGAGTACAGAGTCCACAGGCGGATCAGCGCAGGGTCGATCACCCGCCAAGAGGGGAACAGATGGAAGCCCCAGGGGAGCACCCACCAGCCGCGATGCTGGGGCCCGAGAGATCGCAGTGACGAGCCCACGGGCTCCGCCGGTAACCGGCTACGCCAGGGCGGGCCCGGACCAGGAACCGGAGGCCACGGGGACCAGGGGCACCCCACCCCCCAGCGGGGCCCCAACCAGTGACCAGCCGACAAGGGTCCCCCGCCGCCGCCGCAGGCAAGGAGGACCCGCAGCCAACCGACGGACAACACACGCCGCCGCCACCCCGGACCAGTACCCACCGCCAACAACCCGGCCCGCCCCCACACATCCACACGCCAGGGAGCCACAGCGGATGTACGCCCTCCCCAGGCCGCGCCCAGCCGGCACCTGGACATCCAGATCTTCCAGCTCCAGGGTCCAGATCCCGCCCCACGTGGGGCGCCAAGATCAGGGGCCCAGCCAATGCCGGACAGCCCCACCAGGCGAACAGACCAGCCAGCTGAAGTCCTGGAACCGGCAGGAGGATTGGGCGCCAGGCACGGTCCCCACCGATCCACCGGACGGCACCAACCTATTCTACAAACCCGGCACCCCCATAAGAGGTGCCCCAGTCAATCCAAGGAGGACATCGGCCCGAAACAGCGGCCGCCCGACACACCGGACCACCCAGGACCCGCCCGACATGCACCAGGACCGAGCCGGGCCGCAACCGGGACCCCCAGCCCCAGGCATCGAGAGTCATCATCAACCAGCGGGCAGGAGCAACCATCACCGACGGGGAGTGACGGGGAGGGAAGAAGATGCATCAGGCCAGAGAGCAGCCAAACACCCAACCTGACAGGTAGACATAGACAGACAGAGACACTCATACGTACCCTCCCTTTCTTGTGTACCACATGTCTTACAAATACAGGACATACGAAAAAAAGGACGCTATACCTCATTCATACCCCCCATACGTACACTATACTCCATACTCCCAGGCCCAGGGACAAGACACCCCAGTAGACGAACCCCTGCCCCCTGCACACAGGAGACAGACCCCTTTGCCCACCAGGACGGGGGACAAGGTAGACCGCCAAGGCCCCACACTCGGCAAGAGCAGCCCACCAGCCCAGGACCCCCGACCAGATACGGCGTGATGTTCTAATCCGGGCCTCCGGACCCCTGATGGTCCAACGAACAGGGGGTGTGGAAAGACAGCCCTCTCACTCCCCAGCTCTATGTGGTGTTGTTGCGTGTTGTTCTAATGTGCACTTAAAACAGAGTGGGACATGGGAATACTGCCGGGGTACCCCCATCTCGGGCCCTCAGTGTCTAGATGTGTTTACACCAGTGTATGCCGGCACCACAGGCGAGGCCGCCCTCAACGTCTCGCCTGTGGCGCCACACAGCCAGGTCCCTACATGTGCGTTCCCTGTAAATGTTTGCAAGTGTAGTGTCTAAATTGCTCAATAAAAGATCGGGACCGCAGGCCGCCACCCGGGGTAGCGAAGACGGAATGCTCCATCCCGCACCCCCTGTGAGCGTGCCCACGTCCCAAGGCCTTGTGAATGGTAGATGTGAAGGAGGGCAGGTGGACAGAGGCATGTGTGATGGGGAGGGAAAAATAACTGGGGTGACCATTGCCAACCCCAGGTAGCCAGCTCCCCTGCTGACTCCAATAGGCACCCCCGTTCGGGCCCGATCCACCAGGGTGGGAGGGCCCCAGCACGTCCAGTCGGGGGCCCACGGCAGCGGTACCGCCAGTGCCGAGCCCCATGGGCGGGCCCCGGGCAATCCACCAGCCCACCCAATGCCAGGGGTCATATCTAAATCCTCCCCAACATTCACACTGGCTAACAAAACACATGTCACTAGACACCCAGGATGAGTTAGCTCCACCCTCAACTCTCCCGTCCCAAGCGGCACCCCGTTAAAAAGAGAGCGCCTGTTCTAGATGGTAAGAAGCCTCCCGCCAAATACGAGACGGCCCCAGGTCACCCGCCAGCGTCCGAGGACCCCGCGGGTCCGAGGCCGGAACCCGGCCGCACCACCCGACTCGGGTACCCCGACATGCCGCGCCAGGGCCGTGAGCGAGACCGAAGTCCCGCGGGCGGCCAATCCCCAGGCCGACATCCCTCCAGCCTTGCCTTCTACCGCCCGATGGCCGGTGGCAACAAGACCCAGAAACGTCCACCACCAGCCCACACCCCACCAACTGGGCTGATCACTGTGGAGGCCGACCAACAACGGCCAGAGCCCCCCCCACCCCAGCACCCCCGCGAGAGGGCTAAGACCAAGACCCAGGAGCCATGTCAGTGTGAATATAGCCGATCGGGCCCGGAGACGCCGGCCAACGCCGCCACGGCCTCTCGCCGACGCGTGACGCGCAAGCTGCCACCGGTGAGCAAGCGACAGGAACCGAGCCCGGGGAGATGGAAAGGGCAGCAAGCGCGCCCTCCAACCACCGCTGACCACAGCCCCGACGTCCGGGTCACCGACGGCGGCGGCTCCCGGCCAAGCCCCGCCACGAGGGCCCAGCCGGGGGGCGCGCCGCCCCCAGGAACCCCCGAGCCCCCAGGCCCAGTCCAGACAGAGCAGCACAGCACCAGTGCCAGTAACCCGCGTCCGCCAGCACGACCCCTCTAAGGCGCCGCATGCAGCCACTAGAGAGTCACCACACAAAGACCCTCAAAGTCCCCACCCCAGGCTGAGGGTCTCGGCACCTATCGCGCGAACCCGCAAGCGGACCACACCCCCAAGGAACCTCCCCGCAGTCACCACCAACCCTTAGCTCCACATCGGCAACCGTGTCCCACAGAACGGAATCAAGGGACCCGCACCCCACTAGGTGATGGAACCTGATCAAGGGTGACCAGAAAGATTGATCAGATTGTGAGGGCAGATGCCGTTTCGCTAAACCAATGTAATCCAGAAGGAGATCTCTATTATTGAGTTTAATATTCAGAGTATTTTTATTTCTTTTGTCCAGTTCAAGAGGATTATTTTTCTTAGCGATGCATAAGGCGATGTAAAATAATTGCATAGACTTTGTATCCCATGGTAACTTCATCTATATTTCCCAGCCAAAGCAAACTCCTGGGAGCAGGTGTGATATTACATTTCAGACACTGTTGATAGATCATCACATATCTGGTTACCGAATATTTTCTTAACAGGTGGTGGCAGAACCAAAGAGCAATGAATGATAATTGTCTGGTAGATTGCTTGTACATTGTAAACAGGTATCAGACGGCGTATAACCCATCTTGAACAGTCCGCTGCCCTGTATAATGCACTCTATGAAGCGATTTTATATTGTATTAATCGTAGATTAGGATTCTTAAGAAATTTGAAGGTTCTTAATGAAATTTTGAGACCAGAGGTTTTTGGGTCTACGTTGAGATGGACAAGTCCATCTCCCATTTTGAAATCGGAAGGGCTACTTTGATTAATCTATTCTATTTAATGTTTTGTATATATTTTAGATAGCAGTTTGGGAGGGTTTAATATTTAAGGAAGTCTAAAACCTTTTTCCTGGGAATTTGTAATTCAAGCTGGGTATTGTAGGCCTAAAATGATTGTAAATTGTGATTTAATGTTGGTTTGTATTCTAAGAATTTAGTGCTTGGTGTAAATTCCGAATTGCTGTAACCAATGCTATTAAAGGGGATAAAGTCTGTTTCCATCAAATATTTGGCTCCAGTATGTCAATTCCTTTACAACTCCAGCCCGGAAAGTTAATTCATGCAATGTAAGATATCCGGGTTATTCCAGATGGGTGTATCGCCTGCATGGGACTAGTGAGGTCCTTTGTCATTTTAAGAAATTCCCACCAAGCTGTCAGAGAGGAGCTGATATTTATACTTTTTGAAACACTTTCATTTTGTTTTATATTTGAGCTAACATTAAAAAGGAAGATCTGAAAGTTTTATCTTATTGCATAGTGTCTGTTCTACATCTACCCAGCAACTCATTCGATATAACTGTGTTTTAACCCATCTTGACTGTGTATTTGGAGTCTGTTGGCTAAGAAATAATGACGAAAGTTTGGTAGGTCTAGACCTCATTTTATCTTTGGACTTCTGTAGTGGTTTTTAAGCTGCTACGTGGGGGTTTAACTCTTTCCAAAGAATTTATGAAACAGAAGAGTCCAGAGATCTAAACCAATCAGGTGAGTGGTTTGCTTGGGATCATTGAGAATAAATAAATTGATTCTAGGCAAAACCATCATTTTTTATTGTAGGCTACCCCTTCCAATTAATGATATTGGAAGGGATTTCCATCTTGCCAGATCATCCTCCACTTTTTTTAAAAAGTGGGACGTAGTTTTAGCTTAGATAAGTCCTGACAGTCGTGGTGAGATATGAGGATACCTAGATATGTAATATTTCCGTGACCCGGAGCTGCAAAGCAACAGGACTCTCTGGTAAGGAAACAGTTGATTGGAAGGACTGTAGATTTTAACCAATTTATGGAAATAGTCTGAAACCTCTTGAGTAAGATTTTATTAACTCAATTACCTGATACAAGGAAGTTTTGTTAATGCTGTAGGAGTAGTACACTCCACTGCGTATAGAAACTGATTTTATGTTTCTTATTTTTTGTTGCATTGTATACCTTTAACATTATTATTTTGCCTGATTGCTGCTTGCATAATGGTTTCAATAAAAATTAGCAACAGAGGGAGGAGAAAGTGGACATCCCTGCCTGGTACCTTCTCTGAAGAAAGACCCTTTGATGATGGTTTTGATTATTGGTCCTAATACATGCTGTTGGTGAGCTGTAATAATATTATTAACCAGTTTACAAAAGAATTTACTGAATCCGAATTTATTTAAGGCCTGCAAAATAAAAAATTTCCACTTAACTCTATCAAATATTGCTTTTTCTGCATCTAAAGATAATAATTTATTGGTTTTGGACGTTTTTACAGTGGGAATAATCTATTAGAAATCTATTAATGCTACGTGAATTTGTGGAAGAGAGCCTACCTTTTTATAAAACCTGTTTGATTCCCGGGTGGATTATTAGAGGTGTTTATTTTCTCTCATATCCTTCTTGCAAGAGCTTTGCAAATTATTTTCATGAGTCCACATTGATAAGAGAAATATCGGACGAGAACCTGGTTACGGAGACATAGGGTCCTTTTCCTGGGTTTTTAATAGAAGATTGATGTAGCAAGAATTCATGTTTGGTGGTATTCGAACCATTTTCCTTTGTTCCTGTAACATTTTGTAAAATGTTGGTGCCAGAATTATTCCAGAATTCTTTTATAGAACTCTGCTGGAAATCCATCTGGACCTGGAGCTTTATTATTAGGCATAGATTGGAGGGCCTCCTGGAGTTCAGACACTGTTAGCGGTGAATCCAGGGCCTTTGCTTGACTGTCTGAAAGTTTAGGAAGAGTTATTTTATCCAGAAATTGTACAATATCATTATTTGAAGGGTTTATCTCTGGTGTGTATAACGTCTCATAAAATTCTTTGAAAGTGTTGTTTATTTTTTCAGGGTCATATATTATATTCCCAGTTTTGTCTTTGATTGCAGATATAGTTGTTTTTTCTTTATTTATTTTTAACTGATTAGCTAAGAAGCTACCTGATTTATTACTATGTTCAAAGTTTTCTATTCTAAGTCTTTGGATTAAGAACTGCGTCCTTTTATTAATAATTTCATTTAACTCTAATTTTGCTTTCCTTATTTTACTTAAGCTCTCTTTATCCAGGGAAGGTTCTAATGATTTAATAGTTTCTTCTAATTCCTGAACATGTTTATTTTCTGTTCTCTTTTTATTTGATGAGAATGAAATTATTTTACCTCTAATCACAGCTTTCCCTGCTTCCCATAGAGTGGATGGCGACATACCAGGGAGATCATTAAATTCCATGTATGAAGCCCATTCTTTTTCAATATATTTAATAAATTCTTTATCCTTAAGTAATGATGTATTAAATCTCCAATTTTTATATTGAAGGGTTGCAATTTTATTTGCTAAATTTAAAGAAACAGGAGCGTGATCGCTGATCACTATAGGATGTATCTCAGTGTCTGAAATGTCATTCAACAGTGAGCTGCTGACTAACAAATAGTCCAATCTAGAATAAGAATGATGTACGTTTGAGTAAAAAGTGTATTTTCTGTCGTTGGGATGAAGCGATCGCCATGCATCGCAGAGTCCATAATCGCTCATGTACTGTTTAACTATATCTATGGATTGCCATCTGCGCTGAGTCCCTGCTGTACTGAGCCTGTCTATTTCTTCATTTAGTCCAAAGTTGAAATCTCCCCCAAGAACAAGTGAGCAATCCATGTGATTAGCCAGAACCGAGAAGAAAGTATGAAAGAATGAGGGGTCGTCAACATTTGGACCATATATACTAACTATACATAACTTTTGGTTATTTATAAATAGTTTTAATATTATAAATCTACCTTCTGGATCTGTAGCTGTGTCTATTACTTTAAAATTAGTATTTCTATTTATTAATATTGCTACTCCTCGTTGTCTAGAGTTATAGCATGAAGAAAATATATTAGGATACTCTGGTGTTTTTAAATCATTAGCTGTTGAACTTGATTTATGAGTCTCCTGTAGTAAGACGACATCTGCCTTCAGTCTTGTAAGATGGTTGAAAATCTTAATGGTTTTATCTCTGCAGCTAGCGCCGCGAATATTCCATGTTATAAATTTTACAGGATTCATAGAGCTAAGATAAACCTTAGATATGTACTATCGCCAAGGATGAATATAGGTGTAATTTTGGTTTGTCCATGGGGTTGCCAGATTGAAAAAAAACCAGAAGCAGAGATAAAGCGAGGCAAATAATGCACCATACAGGTGTGTACAGAATGAAAGTATGATGGAAAAACATGAATATGCCATGATAAAAGTCTGTGTGTGTGAGAGAGAAAAAGGAAAAAAGGTGATAAAGAGATTTGGTTGTACACATGTGAGAAAGATAATAGTGAAAAAGAAAAAATGAAAGAAAAAAAAAAAAAGTGCACAGCCCTGCCCCTACCCACATTAACAAACAAAAACAGCCTGCTGAGCTGTGCTTTTTTTTTTAAACTATAGTTGTCTGATAAAGCTAATTCTGTCTTGGTTCTGTTAAATATGACTAATAAAGCCAAGGAGTAACCTGAGGGTCCCTAAACAGCTGACCGTTAACATACAGTTTATCCACACTAACCGTAGCCCTACAGCCCTCACTAATATGTTTTTTTCTAATTGGAAATAACACGCGTCTTCTGTCCAGGATTTCTTTCGGAAACTGATCATTAACGCTGTAATTCGTCCCCCGTAGCTCTCTCCCGCGTCCTTTGACTTGTTCTTTTTGTTTAAAATGTTCAAATTTTGCAACAATTGGTCGCGGGCGGGTGTTGTTGGGCTTCTTACCTCCGAGTCGGTGAACCCGATGGAAGGTTATGCTTTTAACCGTGTCGTCTGGCAGTTTCAGTTGGTGTTGAATGAACTTTCGCACGGCTACTTCAGCATCTTCCTCAGGCTGCTCTGGTATCCCCGAAAAAACAAGATTGTCCCTCATTGATCGGGCCTGGATGTCTAGGATAGACTCCTTGAAGCTTTTGTTTTCTCCAGACAGCTGCTTCATCCCCTCGGTGAGTTTCTTAACGTCTTCTTTTAGTGTTTGATTTTCTGTAACTAGCGAAGCTACCTGTTGTTGGCTGAACTCCAGCGATTCCCTCAAAGCCTGAAATTCTTTATGAAGAACCTCAACCAGCGCGAGACGGGCGTCCAGGCTGGTTAGCTTCTTGTCTATTGAGTCCAGGATGTCGCCGTAGCTTCTATCTGGCGAGTCGGTGGATGTGCTAGCCTCGGAACGAGTGCGCTTCTGCGACGGTGTGCTCGTTGTTGTATCTGAAGCAGGTTTCCGTGACTTACCCATAACGATGTTATCAAAGCACTCGTCTAGGTAGCACTCCAGCGAATCCAATGTTTCCTCGTCCAGGTTGTTTAGAGAAAAAAAAAGTAACTTGATGGTTATTTTAGAAGCTGCGTTTGATTCAAAATGATTGTCTTATTTTACCTGGGTGTATACATTACCACATAACCGCCATGTTCACCTATGCACAGCTCTCGCGAGAACTCAGCAGCTCATCCTCCTCCACTACTACTTCTACTGTCATTTAGCAGACTCTTTTACCAAAGCAACTCACATGTGAGAAAACAACACAAGCAAGAAATCAAATAGAAGGGTCAAGCATGACTGCTGGTAGTCCGGTTGGACACAGGTGCTGCCATGCAGTGCTACATATATCCCCCCCACCATATAACAGTCCCTTTAATAAATAAAAAAATAGTCTTAGTAACTGTGACATTATTTTCCTGTTCTATACTCTATTATTATGTTCTATACTCTATTATGAGGTTTACAAAGAAGTGTGTTTAATCAGATTTTACGTAGAGCAAGGGAGAAGTATTTCTCTGAAATAATCGCAAACCACAAAAACAATTATTGTGTTCTGTTTGCTACAGTGAACAGATTAACTAATCCTCAAGTTTCACTGCCCTTAGAATTAATTTCTGCATCTAAGTGCAATGATTTTGCAATATTTTTTTATTACAAAGTCCAAGGCATTAAAAATGCCATAATTACCAGAAAACAAATAGCAAAACTGTTTCCAGATAAACATTTTACACCAGTCAGTGACAAAACAATCAAAGAGGTTATCTCTGGTCTGAGTTCCTACCTTGATGAATTACCCACTCGATTTCTAAAGTCTGTGCAGAGCAGCTTGTTACCACAACTTGGTCAGTTAGTTAACATCTCACTTCAGACGGGAACATTCCCAAATGTCTTAAAGACTGCGGTCATTAAGCCTCTTCTAAAGAAGAGCAGCCTTGATGCCTCAGTACTAAACAACTACCGGCCCATATCAAACCTACCATTCTTAGGAAAAGTCCTAGAGAAAGTAGTATATCAACAGCTCACTTACTTTCTCCTGTCTAAAAATGTGTTTGATACTTTCCAGTCAGGCATTAGGCTCCACCACAGCACTGAGACAGCTCTGATCAAGGTGACAAATAATATCTGCATGAACACCAACGCAAGGCAAAGTCTCAGTTTTAGTTCTGCTGGACCTGAAACAGTGGACCATGGGCTCTTACTTCACTGGTTAGAAATCTGGGTGGGAATCTCTGGTACTGTTCTAAACTGGTTCAAGTCCTATCTCGAGGACAGGACGTACTTTGTCGAAATTGGCAACTGTCTCAGACAAAATTCCCATGACCTGTGGAGTCCCCCAGGGATCAATCTTGGGACCACTTTTATTCAACTTGTACATGCTTCCATTGGGTCAGCTAATTAACAGCAATAATGTGTCTTACCATAACTACGCAGATGACACTCAGATCTACGTGTCACTGATGGCAGGTGAACATGGGCCTATAGATACACTCTGTCACTGTATTGAACAGATCAGTGTGTGGATGCAAAACAACTTTCTCCAGTTAAATTCAGACAAAACTGAAATCATTGTTTTTGGCCCACAGACACAAAGAGACCGTGTTATCAGTCATCTTGAGTCTCTCTGTCTGCAACCAAAAAATCAGGTTAGAAATTTAGGGGTAATCATGGACTCTGACCTGAACTTAAACAGCCACATCAAAGCATAACATGAACATATTTTTACCATCTGAAAAACATTGCTAAAATCAGATAAATTGTGTCGAAACCAGACTTAGAGAGACTTATCCATGCATTTGTCACCAGCAGGTTAGACTACTGTAACGGCCTGCTCACTGGCCTCTCTAAACGAGCTGTTAGACAACTGCAGTACATCCAGAACGCTGCTGCTCGAGTCCTGACAAGAACCAGGAAATATGACCATATTAGCCCAGTGATCCGGTCTCTGCACTGGCTTCCTGTCGCTCAGAGAATAGAATTTAAAACAGCTCTGCTTGTGTAAAAGTATTTTCATGTTTTGGCACCAAAGTACATCTCTGACATGTTAGAGACTTATGAACCATCTCGGGGCCCTGAGAACTTCAGGAAGGGATCTCCTGGTGGTCCCAGAGTCAACAATAAATACGGTGAGGCTGCATTTCAGTTTCATGCAGCTAAAATCTGGAACAGTCTTCATGAAGATGTGAGACTAGCCTCAACTCTAACAATCCAGGCTGAAACAGTTCTTTTTTCCTGTGCATATGACAACTGAAAGTATTTATTTGCACTCTTGCTTTTTATTGTAATTTATTTATATTTTTTTATGATTTTTTTGTAATTCATTTTACTTATGCAACTGTGAAGCAATTTGAATTGCCTTGTGTATGAATTGTGCTCTACAAATAAACTTGCCTTGTCTTGCCTTACGTTCCATCGAACTTCAAATCCAACTCATAAAGCGCTTTTCATCCCAGGGCAACACAAAGTGTTTTGCATGATAGAAAACTATTTAAGCATACTAAAGGGAAGAATTAAAAATAAGAAAAGCTGTCACACACCACAGTAAATAACAGCAATTAAAATAAAATGAATAACAAAAGCACTCATTCATTATCTCTTTCGCACAATCACACGTGTACAACCAAAGCAGTTTGGTTGCCATGGTGATGTGGCGCATGGGCTGCGTGGGTGTAAATGATGATGGGTCGAGCTGCCAAAGTGGTTGTCGGTCAGTCTTTTGCCAGAGAGAGGAGGGCTGGGTTCCCGTACTGTTGTTGACCGCTTGCCTTCGGTGCTCCTGCCCAGTGTGTCATGCTTGTTAGCGTAAAGATGCATCACAATAAACGGAGAAACGCATTTGAGCTTTGGACAGCGCGTCATACAATCAGACCAGAACCCATCCTTTGCCTCTCCACCGTGGAAGTTGCTGTATCACTTTCTCTGCACTTCTTTCCAGCACGCTCCATAGTTTCATGAACGTGCTTCCCTGTTCAAAGGCTGTCTATTTATACATGTTAGTATAAATCACGAATTGTTTAACACCACATATTTTTCAATTCTCCATCTATGTTGTTACCTTAAAGTCCAAAGTGGGTTTTTTTTCCCGCCCACACATAATTTCACCCACTTTTTTGGGAGCATCACTGCACAAAACTTCTCATTCAAAGACCACCCGGCACATAATGTGTGCGACATTAAATCAGCACCATGGACAGTCGGCAGCTTTACATTATACTTCGGAAAGATCAATGCTACGTTGTTTGGGAAACACACGTAGGCATTGGGATAACTGCACAAAATGTTGGACCTACATTTTCGTGCTCTCAACAACCACCATCAAATCATGTCATCCATCCATCCATCCATCCATCATCTTCCGCTTATCCGGGGTCGGGTCGCGGGGGCAGTAGCCTAAGCAAAGAGACCCAGGCTTCCCTCTCCCCGGCTACTTGGGCCAGCTCCTCGGGAGGAATCCCGAGGCGTTCCCACGCCAGCTGGGAGATATAGTCTGTCCAGCGAGTCCTGTGTCTTCCCCTGGGTCTCCTTCCGGTGGGACGTGCCCAGAAGACCTCACCAGGGAGGCATCCAGGAGGCATCCTGACCAGATGCCCGAGCCACCTCAACTGGCTCCTCTCGATGTGGAGGAGCAGCGGCTCTACTCTGAGCCCCCTCCGGATGACCGAGCTTCTTACCCTATCTCTCAGGGAGAGCCCAGCCACCCTACGGAGGAAACTCATTTCAGCCGCCTGTATCCGCGATCTCGTTCTTTCGGTCATCACCCAGCGTTCGTGACCATAGATGAGGGTAGGAACGTAGATCGACTGGTAAATTGAGAGCTTTGCCTTTCGGCTCAGCTCTCTCTTCACCACTACAGACCGGTACAGTGCCCGCATAACTGCAGACGCCTTACCAATCCGTCCATCGATCTCCCGCTCAATTTTTCCCTCATTCGTGAATAAGACCCCCAGATACCTAAACTCCTCCACTTGAGGAAGGACCTTATTCCCGACCCGGAGAAGGCACACTACCCTTTTCCGGCTCAAGACCATGGTCTCAGATTTGGAGGTGCTGATCCTCATCCCAGCTGCTTCACACTCAGCTGCGAACCACTCCAATGAGAGCTGTAGATCACGTTCAGATGAAGCCAACAAGACCACATCATCTGCGAAAAGCAGAGACCCGATCCTGAGGTCACCAAAACGGATCCCCTCCACGCCTTGGCTGCGCTTAGAAATCCTGTCCATAAACGTTATGAACAGGACCGGTGACAAAGGGCAACCTTGGCAGAGTCCAGCTCTCATTGGAAATGAGTCCGACTTAGTCCCGGCAATACGAACCAGACTCTGACACCGTTCATACAGGGACCTAACAGCCTGTATCAAAGGGTCTAGTACCCCATACTCCCGGAGTACCCCCCACAGGACACTCCGAGGGACACGGTCGATGCCTTCTCCAAGTCCACAAAGCACATGTAGACCGGTTGGGCGAACTCAGCTCTACACCCTCCCCTGCGGAGGGTGTAGAGCTGGTCCAGTGTTCCACGGCCAGGACGAAAACCGCATTGTTCCTCCTGAATCCGAAGTTCGACTATCCGTCGGACCCTCCTCTCCAGAACCCCCGAATAGACATTAGCAGGGAGGCTCAGAAGTGTGATCCCCCTATAGTCGGAACACACTCTGTGGTCCCCCTTTTTAAAGAGGGGGGCCACCACCCTGGTCTGCCAATCCAAGGGAACTGCCCCCGATGTCCACGCAATATTGCAGAGCCGCGTCAACCAACACAGCCCTACAACATCTAGAGCCTTGAGGAACTCCAGCCGAATCTCACCCACCCCCGGTTCCTTGCCACCAAGGAGCTTTTTAACAACCGTGGTGACTTCAGCACCAGAGATTGGAGAGCGCGTCCCAGAGTCCCCCGACTCTGCTTTCAAACAGAAAGGCGTGTCGGTGGGATTTGGGAGATCTTCGAAGTATTCCATCCACCGACCCAAAACGTCCCGCGTTGAGGTCAGCAGCACAGCGCCCCCACTGTAAACAGTGTTGGTGGCAGTTCGCTGCGGACTGAACATAACTACACTCCAAACCATAGACTGTAAAAAAGAATAGACAGCACCTCCTCACTCCTCCCCGTTTACCAGAATGAAACACTTTCATGGGAGAATTCATGGCGGATTCACAGACTCCTCCTCCCCAGTTCTAACGAAGCATGTTCCTAAAAAGGGCATAGGGGTGGGATCTTCACTGTAGACTCTGCCCTCGCGGGGCGTGTATGGGTGTGAAGTTCGGACGTAATCTCGCCCATTCTGCTCCCGCGTCGTTAGCTCTAAAGCTAAACTTGGCTCGGCCCCCTCATTAATTATGCAAGATTTCAACAAATTATCTTACGAAAGCCAGCCTGGTGCCCAGGTTTTTTATGAGCCCAGCGTTATCTCAGGAAGAATATGTAGCCATAGAAAGTTTAAAACAATGGGGCACCAGGCATTAAAGTTGTTTTTAACGTGTCTAAAGTCCAATGCTTTTCAATGGGGGCCTAGCGGCCAAATGGAGGTACTACAGCAAGGGAGGAGCAATGGCAGCCTCCGTGGCATGCGGTCAAAAAGCAGAGCAGCCAGCGGCCATTGCTCCAAACCAGCTCTGGGAAATTGGGAAGACTGAAGAGTCCAGTCAGCCCGTCCTGAAAATCTTGATGTAAGACTAATAATTGTAAAGCTTAATACATTTTCATTTTTGTAAAAAAATGCATGCTTGACATTTGTTTTTTTACAATAGTTTCTCTCAAATGTATGCAAAAACTTACTTTTACTCACATAGTGCTTAATTTCAGGCCTTTCTAGATGGAGAAATTACAAACATGGACCATGTTGGCATACAGGAGTTGGAGACACTGAGCCAGCTTTTCAATCCAATGGCTCCTTCATCTTGTTTTGGGGCAGACATCTACAGTTCTTTTGTCCAGTATGTAGAAGGTGTTGAACCACAATAGCCTTAATCATAATTATAAAACATTTTAACACTTGAAAGTCTACTCAGTCACTAGCATCCCCGAGTGCCATCACTTATGTTGTAAATAATTTCTTTTTTAAAGAGAATTTGATTAAAATACATTTTTGGGTATTACAAACGTTACTCTTCCATTAAGCATTTATAAAATTAATATACTTGAACATTTTTTAACAAATTATCACACTGGTGTAAGCAAAGAAATATCCCAGACTAAGAACAGCTATTGGGGAAGAGGCAGGGAAAATGGGTGGACTGACAAACAATCAACATGCATAAACCATGACTAAATAAGGCCAAAACCTGTAGCACAAGTTGCTATGCAGCAAAGATGGATAGCAAAGATGGATTGGCAAAGACGCTATACTCTTGGAAGTGCCCAGGCACACGCAACATGGCAAAGCATGTAGAGGATTGGAGGAAGTCTGCCTTGACTACCTCGACTTTCATCTGGCCAGTGGGGATTTCCCATCCGACCCAAAACTTCAGCAGCTGGCTGAGCTGCAGAGGAGTGACTGCAATGATATATTTGATGTAAAATTTCACTTAAAAAGGTTGAATATCGAACAATTTCATTAAAGCTATACTTTAAAAAATATACCTCCACGATGCGTTTAGGGAGGTTCAGAATTAAAGTTCAGCATTTCCTTGAAAAACATTTGAATTAAAATATAACTTAACAGGCACGGCAATGCCCTTATGTTTACATCTACCAGCCAACAGTGGCCGCCATTTGTGGTTGTTAAATATAATCTATATTCCAACAATATGTTCGCCACAGCTCGGTTGGAACTGGGTAACATGCTGCAGTCGGCAAGTCAAGCAGCTGCTTCAGAGCCCCGGAGATATCGTTATCTGTCTCAGGAGGAGTGACCGGAGAAGAGCAGAAACTAGAGTAAATTTTGGACAAGCTAAGATCAAACATTTCCTTTTTTCATGAGCTCTCTCTCTCTTGTTGCTGATGCAGTATTGTTTTTTTTTGTTTTGTTTTTAAAATATGGTCATTTTCTGCTGATGCAGACATTGACACCAACTTCATTGGGGGGAAGTGAGAGATGCTAAGCTTTTTGTTTCACTTGTTGCCATGGTGAATCCTGTTATCTGCATACGATTGATGAGGGCTTTTTGTATCCTCATGCACGAGTGTATCTCAGAGTTACTTTAACTCAGAGTTTATTAAACTTATTCTTAACACCTGGAGCCTGTTTCACAAAGCAGGTTTAACAAACTGAGTCAAAACTCTAGGTTGTCCAACTCTGAGTTGAAACCTCAAATTTTTCATTTTCAGAACAGATGTTAAGAATAAGTTCAGTCAACTCTGAGTTGAAGTAACTCTGAGTTACACTCGAGCATGAGAACACAAAAAACCCTCATCAATGGTTGCAGATAACATAACACTCAGTCAGTTACCGGGGGTAACACACTCCGTGAACCTAACCTTCTCGCTAGCAGGTTTGTGTCAACTAAATCTGTGTTTAGGGTTTTTGTGGACGTTTTGAATGTTCCCAGGTCACAGAAACAACACACATCTCAACGAAGCATTCCACAGAATTGAAGTGTTATGATTAATTTAAAATTGTAATAAAAAATCATGATAATCATATAGTTAAAGCAATACTTAATGTATATCATAAAGCTTGTGGAACTCACATTCCATAAATGTGAGTTCCACATACAGCCAATCACACCTGGAAACCCTAAAATATATCAGATTGATGAGTGCTTCTAATTTCCAAGCTTTATGACATTAATCATTGCTTTAACAATATTATTAGTATTTTAATATAATTTTACATGAATTGTTAGACTGAAATTCTGTGGAAAGCTTCCTTAAGATGTCTGGTGGTTCTGTGACATGGGAACATTCGAAACATCAGCACAAAAAAAAGAATAAAAATAAATAAATAACCCGAAGTGTAATACAAAGAATTTGCTCGGAGTGGAGAGCATTTCCACAGTAAGTCATGAGAGAAATGTGTGGGCTGAAGGTTTGAATAAATTTATTGATGGAAGAAAAAACTGAAATTTTCATAGGCCTACATGACATCTACTTGGGGTCTGACAATCCTCTCCAGACGGAGATTTCTGCAGAATATCAGCGCTTCCACATCAAAAGAAAACGGACACATCATGTCCGCCACTGCTTTTTTGACTGCAGGCTTCAACTTCAGAGTAGGAGAAACTTAGAGTTAGTTGAAGCAAACCTGCTAGGGAGCAGGTTAGGCTCACTGGACACGATGTCGGCTGGTCACTGGACGTATTTGGAGCAAACCCTGGCAACCCAACAACCGGAAATGTTTTTCTGAAGTTACAACTACAACCTAGACACAATCAATGTCACTATTGTGTTCATATACCATATCCAACCTTTAAAACTTAATTATAAACTCACCTGTCTCAATAAAAGTTCTCAGGAAACCTGCTATGTCATTCTGGATACACTGTGTGTAAGGAGCATCATCATCATCACTGTCTTCCCCTGGCCTAACAATGTGGCTGAGAACTGCCTGAAAAGGAAGAAAATGCAGAAACTAAGATCTCTTCAACCTACCAAATACTGAAGTTACATCAATCTTTTTGATCAAATATGGTCTTGAATACATTGACGGTGATCTTATGCCCCTTTTCCACTGCACATTTTCGTAACGGCTCCACACGGCACGGCACGCTTTATTTGTTTCCACTGGGGCTGAAACCCGGGACCCGTTACAATTTTTCACACCCCTTTCAGAGGATAGGTGAGAGAAAGGCAGAGGAGTTGGTCACAAGTCAAGATTAGCGGTGTAAAATTAATCTAAGAAGTGGAGAAGTACAGGGAGTTGTATGATCCCCAGCACGTTAGGTCAACAGCTGAGCAGAAGCGCTTGCCAACCGTCGCGGAGAAATACGTGTCTGGTGTGAACAGGGGGGCAGCGGCTTGAGCGTAATTTTAGCGAGCGTGTCATGTGTGTAGAACACACAACACAACAGCCTCGCCTCTTATAAACGTTCCTGGCTCTGTCTTTTGCCGTTTTCGCTGGCTACAAGCCACAGAGCACGACACTACCTCCTGTATGGAAACAAAACCGTCCTGGTTGTCCAAAGCGTGTGGTGCTGTACCGTGCCGTACCGTGTTGCATTAGAAAAGCGGCATAAGTAAAAGCTGGCCTATACCTGGACAGTGAGAACACTTTCAGCATAGCGGGGGAATATAATTGGAGCAGTTTCAGGCCTTTCGGATAGCAGATTCCACAGTCCGGTATCCTTGATTCCCTTTCGGATTTGTTTTGTTTGCCTAATAGTTCGTCCAATCACCTCAAGGATTTGACAAGAGTTTAATAGAGACATGGGATCGTTTACTGCGGAGTTTTACAAAAAGATAATCTAAAAGAAACTGTAAGGTGTCATCTCCCTGCATGATGGAGTAACAGCCATCTACGATTTTCAACGTTAACAGGTGGCAAGTCCCAGGAAATGGCAGGAGTCGAAACTTTATTCTTCTGCTCCTCAGACAGGGGTTTGTGGTCTTCAAGGTTAATTTTTAAAAAATGTAAAAAAAATTAACAGTTGCTAGTTTAAATGTTTGACTTAAATTTAGTTAATCACATTTTCAAGTTTTTATTTTCAGAACAAAAAGACTGGACTAAATTAATATTCATCACCAGTCATGAGAAGAGAAAAACACTGACCAAGCCTTTTAACATGTTAATATTATTTACCATTTCGATCGTTGTCCGGATGTCGAGATCTGACACATCTTCAAGGTGTACTGTGACGGTGTCTCTGTCAGCATACAGAAGAATGTGAACAATTGCATCACTGAGCCCATGAAGACGAGGTCCATCGTTCAGGAAGGAATGCCCAATCATTCTTCCAGCCACCAAAAGAGGTCACTGTAAACCAAAATCTGAGAAGTGCAGTGGATCAGGTGGTGGTCTTGTCCCTCAAAAAGAAGGTTTGTGTTAGCTGCACCTGTGAAATGATGCAGATGTTTGGAATGAACAAATAAAATGTTTTGGGGTTGGTTATAAATACCAGTCAAATAGCAAAAAAAAACTAAGAACAAAAACAAACACTACAGGACCAGTAATAATGCATTGTGCATAGATCTTTCAGATAAGATAATGGTAAGACAAAAAGCACATGAGGGAAACATAAGCAAGTGTTTATAGAACATGTCTTTTATGGAAACATACCACTGTTTATTTTAACACCTTGCTGCAATTTTAGCATGGCCAAACTGAGGAAATGTCTTTGGACCCCAATGCCAACAGCTGTGTCACCTATAATAACAGCATTAAAAATGGAAAATAAGTCATTGACAGTAATAAAATATTAACTAAATACTTCATTGAAGACACAAGATTTACAAATAATATTTGAAAACAGATTTTATTTTAAGTGAAGGCTAACAGTGATGCTAAAATAATACTTAAATACTTAAAAATAAAGGATATCAAAACAGTGATTACCTTGTATTGAACAGTGAAACGGCCGGGTCCAGTCAACCTTTGGCCTTTTGTAAAAGGCAAGGATGTCACGACTTTGGGATGTTTGCTCATCACAGATGTCAATGCTCGCCATGATTGGGGGTTCATTCTCCTTTTCTTGCATCAGGCGCTTTTTAAACACTATTACAGCTTCTAGGGGACTTTTTTTCCAAAGGCAAACTGAAAAAGAAACATTTTACAGGATATAATTGCAAATAGATAACATTGCTATTAAATATATATATATATATATATATATATATATATATATATATATATATATATATACACTACCGTTCAAAAGTTTGGGGTCACCCAAACAATTTTGTGTTTTCCATGAAAAGTCACACTTATTCACCACCATACGTTGTGAAATGAATAAAAAATAGAGTCAAGACATTGACAAGGTTAGAAATAATGATTTTTATTTGAAATAAGATTGTTTTTACATCAAACTTTGCTTTCATCAAAGAATCCTCCATTTGCAGCAATTACAGCATTGCAGACCTTTGGCATTCTAGCTGTTAATTTGTTGAGGTAATCTGGAGAAATTGCACCCCACGCTTCTAGAAGCAGCTCCCACAATTTGGATTGGTTGGATGGGCACTTCTTGCGTACCATACGGTCAAGCTGCTCCCACAACAGCTCAACGGGGTTCAAATCTGGTGACTGCGCTGGCCACTCCATTACCGATAGAATACCAGCTGCCTGCTTCTTCTCTAAATAGTTCTTGCACAATTTCGAGGTGTGTTTTGGGTCATTGTCCTGTTGTAGGATGAAATTGGCTCCAATCAAGCGCTGTCCACTGGGTATGGCATGGCGTTGCAAAATGGAGTGATAGCCTTCCTTATTCAGAATCCCTTTTACCCTGTACAAATCTCCCACCTTACCAGCACCAAAGCAACCCCAGACCATCACATTACCTCCACCATGCTTAACAGATGGCGTCAGGCATTCTTCCAGCATCTTTTCAGTTGTTCTGCGTCTCACAAACGTTCTTCTTTGTGATCCAAACACCTCAAACTTGGATTCATCCGTCCACAGCACTTTTTTCCAGTCTTCCTCTGTCCAATGTCTGTGTTCTTTTGCCCATCTTAATCTTTTTCTTTTATTGGCCAGTCTCAGATATGGCTTTTTCTTTGCCACTCTGCCCTGAAGCCCAGAATCCCGCAGCCGCCTCTTCACTGTAGATGTTGACACTGGTGTTTTGCGGGTACTATTTAATGAAGATGCCAGTTGGGGACCTGTGAGGCGTCTGTTTCTCAAACTAGAGACTCTAATGTACTTATCTTCTTGCTCAGTTGTGCAACGCGGCCTCCCACTTCTTTTTCTACTCTGGTTAGAGCCTGTTTGTGCTGTCCTCTGAAGGGAGTAGTACACACCGTTGTAGGAAATCTTCAATTTCTTAGCAATTTCTCGCATGGAATAGCCTTCATTTCTAAGAACAAGAATAGACTGTCGAGTTTCAGATGAAAGTTCTCTTTTTCTGGCCATTTTGAGCGTTTAATTGACCCCACAAATGTGATGCTCCAGAAACTCAATCTGCTCAAAGGAAGGTCAGTTTTGTAGCTTCTGTACCGAGCTAAACTGTTTTCAGATGTGTGAACATGATTGCACAAGGGTTTTCTAATCATCAATTAGCCTTCTGAGCCAATGAGCAAACACATTGTACCATTAGAACACTGGAGTGATAGTTGCTGGAAATGGGCCTCTATACACCTATGTAGATATTGCACCAAAAACCAGACATTTGCAGCTAGAATAGTCATTTACCACATTAGCAATGTATAGCGTGTGTTTCTTTAAAGTTAAGACTAGTTTAAAGTTATCTTCATTGAAAAGTACAGTGCTTTTCCTTCAAAAATAAGGACATTTCAATGTGACCCCAAACTTTTGAACGGTAGTGTATATATATATATATATATATATATATATATATATATATATATATATATATATATATATATATAATGAGTAAGAGATGAAAACATATTTTAACAGTTGCCAGGAAGCCAAATCTACAATGTATCTTCACAGCAGGTTATGTAAGGTAAAATAATAATGTTGTTTTATTATTTTCTTAGGGTGTTTTTTTTTTATCACATAGTTTAAATGTACTTTTTAAATGTCATTTGGTTTCAGACATATGTTCCCGTGTATGACACCCTGTTCTTTTAAGATGCTAATGAAGTTTGACTGAATAAAGGAGATTGCAGAGGGATGAGCCTTTGAGACCAGGAGACAGAGCTGGGAGGCCAGGAGACTGAGAAGCTGAGAAGAGGAGAACAGACAGACACGGTCAACCACAGTGATAATCCTGGTCTTCCACTGCAAAACTGATCTTATCTCCCTCTGCAGAGCTCATTGACTGCAAGTTCTCTCCGACTACTGTGTGTGTGATTCTTTCTAGGTTAACCACTATTTTTTACCCAACAGGTGACTTCAGGTTTAAGGTGATCTCTATCAATGTTCAGTAAGGCTCCGACTTGTGACCTTGATGTTGTCGGCAGATCTTCCATTGGACTGAAGTGAAATAGGAAGAACAATCAAATTAAAATATATTGATAAATGAGTATTGGATAGTGACGTTGTGGTGAATGCTTCGGGTTAAGTATTCAGAGAAAGCCACACACACTTATTGGAGACTGTTGCACTGATTAAATGAGGATGCAAATTAGAGATGGCAGACATGTGAGATCCAAAAAATAAATCAGTGTGAAAACATACATTGAACAGATAATGAAACTTCTCACAAGGTGAGATTCAGACAGTTTGGGTATATTGAAACGTGCTGTATATAACCTAGGACAAGCACACTGAACATGGTGCTGCCAAACAAAGGAAAAAGACAAAGGGTAGATTTATGCGTGTGGTTAATGTACATGTTTGTTCACATTACAAGAAAATGCAGGATTCAGGAAAGATGTAATAGATGATCCATGGATGTGACCGCTAAACGGTCAAAAGAACACATGCAGTATAACATGAGAGTATCACTTGTGTTTGACCGTTTATTTCCGCTTGTACAGTAAAATGAACTGACCTTTCACCACATGTACTGGCATGCAACATTAACACTTCTCTGGGAAACTGCTTGGCACAAACAGGACAGACGGACTGAGGGGGAAAACAATAATTCAAATTAGTCTTTATCTATAACTCAAAGTATGCAAAGAACGGTTAATCCAAATGTTGTACAAATCGACACAATAACTGATGATGAGCAGTAAATGACTATGGGGGAGCCACAGAACACGCTGGGGGTGGTGGATATGTCACAGCTGGCCTGGGAATATCTCCAGATCCTCTGGATCTCCCCATCCCTGGGAGAAGGAAACCTGGGTTCCCCTGAACACACGGCCAAAACAGTAAAGAGAAAACACATTTCTGATTACAGCAAACCTCATTGTGTGCACTTGTAATGAATCCGTTTAAGCACTACATTACAACAACATACTTCAATTCAGTTTATTTATATAGCGCCATTTCACAACAGATGTCATCTCAAGGCACTTTACAAAAAGAGTTATTACAATACAATGTTTAGTGTAGAAATTACAGAACCACAGAAGATTGCGTCGTGGAATTCTCAGCAATCCCTCATACTGAGCAAGCATGCAGCGACAGTGGGAAGGAAAAACTCCCTTTTAACAGGAAGAAACCTCCGGCAGAACCAGGCTCAGCACAAGCGGTTATCTGCCGCGACCGTCTGTGGCTTGGAGAATACATAACAGAGACACAGAAAGAGCAATAGAACTGATGCAGAAGTTTGTTGCAGGACGTGGAGAATTTTCCGTCACTGCAATGCCATCTTAGTCAGGGTCGTCAAGCAGGGCTAATCCGGAGCACCTACTATAATAGAAAACAGGTTAGTGCTTGAATTGACAGCACATCATGCAGTTGGGGAGAAGTAGGAGAGAAAGTAGGAACAGACCCTAATAATGTCCTCCAACAGCCTAGCCTAAAGCAGCATAGCTACTAACATTAACCTGTCTCCTAGCTACTAGGAGACCTGGCTACCAACACTCTGTCTGAGTCCTCCTGACCCGTGGACGGTGTAGGGCCGGTAACGGCCCCCGTCATGCCGGGGTCTTCTCGGAGTCGGGTTGTTTGAGAATGCAGCCCAAAGTGGGTGGTAAACTCCATGTAAGGCTAAATACCGGCACGAGACCGATAGTCGACAACTATCTTAAGGAAAAATAGACAAAACTATCTTAAGGAAAAATAGACAGAACTGAGAGGACAGAGTTGAAGAGGGCGAGAAACGTTTAAGAGATAAACGGGTGGGGTCCGCACAGTCTGCCCGGGGGATTCAACCCGGCAGGTAATGGGCGGCCGCACTGTGCGGGAGGATCCCCTTGAGGGACCTCTCTCCGGCGCTGGCTGGCCCCCGTGGGGCGCATTTCTTCCGCGGCGGTAAGCCGCGACCGGCTCCGGATCTTTACCTGGCTTACATTAATCTATCTCTACCTAGCTACTCTACCTCTTCCTATCTCTTCCTAACTTTTGACACTCTGCCTGACTAATAACATTAACCTGTCTCTTCCTATCTACCTGTCTGACCTGACTCTAACTACCTATAAACATATCTCTAACTGTAAGCTTTGTCAAAGAGGAAAGTTTTTAGCCTAGTTTTAAAGATAGACAAATTGTCTGCTTCACGAACCAACCCTGGGAGCCGGTTCCATAGGAGGGGAGCCTGATAGCTGAAAGATCTGCCACCCATTCTACTTTTAGAAATCCTAGGAACTACCAGTAAACCTGCAGTCTGAGAGCGAAGGTCTCTGTTGGGAACATATGGAACAATCAGGTCTCTTATGTATGATGGAGCTAGATTATTAAGGGCTTTATATGTCAGAAGGAGGATCTTGAATTCTATTCTAGATTTTACTGGGAGCCAGTGAAGAGAAGCTAAAACAGGGGAAATGTGATCTCTTCTTTTAATATTCATCAGAATCCTAGCAGCAGCATTTTGAACTAACTGAAGACTTTTAATTGTATTCTGTGGACTACCTGATAATAGACAGTTACAGTAATCCAGACTTCCCCGGTTTATATGGACATAATGTCAGGTGTATGTGAGGCCACGTCCACACGTAGCTGTTTTTTTTTGTTTTTTTTAACGAAGATTTTCCTCTGCTCCTTGAAAAACAAAATCTCCATCCACACGTAAATGCGTTTTTCAGCACATTTATAGACGTGGCAAACCTGTAGGGCGCAGTAGTTCTCCCCAGTCCTATAAGAAAATGACTTGTCCAATGTTGAATTCCACTATTTTGTACATCCATGACCCCAACTGATAGAAATTTGGACATACATTGATCCCCTTTTAAAATCTAGGATTAAGATCCCCTTTGAGCTCTGTTACTAAACAGCTGGTATATGCTAGCCTGCCTACAATCTAGATTGTGCTGCTCCTTTCATAACAATTAACTAATATCAATTATCCAAACCTGCACTGCAGCACAAAGTTTCCTACTGGTGCTATAAAGGGTGCTTGACAGTCTGGAGTAATCCCACACTGTTATGTTTCCAGCTTAAGCGATTGATGATTTTCATCTGATTAAAGAATAATGTGCAGATAAATTCCAATATTAAGTGTACTGTGACCTTACCTGGATTTGAACCTTTGTAGAAATACCCGGTTCTGTTTGTTGTGCCTTTTCAGGGATGTCGTCAAAGTCAGAATCCTGGAAAATGTCAATTTTATTAATACCTTTAAAAATAATGTACTGTTGGCTAAAAAGTTTGATCATTTGGTGGCCTTTTTTTAAGCTTATACACACAAATCACACCTACATGAACTAATACAGTATTAACAACAGTATAACAATGTACCACACATTAGAACATGTTTATGAAACAGCATATGAAAAATGCTTATTACGAACATTTATTTATACGTTTTAATGTGTTCATTAATCAACCAGGAAGGTGCCACTGAGATACAAGGTCCGTTCCTTTCAAGAAACCCTGATCATTTACTACATGGTACAGTTGTGTTACCACCATTCTTAGTGGCCTCTATTTTTCTCTGTAAACTTACTTGCCCACAGATTTCAATGTGACTAACATGTACTTGAAGAGGCATATTCAATCCACAGCTTTTGCACTGGGACTTTGGCATTTCATGAGGAAGAGGTTTAGTATCAATTTGTTCTTGCAGAGGAAAAATGAAAAGCATGTTCTTCCCATTGTTGGAGGCCATCTTCAGGATCTTAGAAGTATAGCCCCGCGTTCCCTGAGACAGAGGATGTTGTAAAAATTGTTACCCATAACACATGAAGTCATAAAAGTGCAGTCAATATATTATTGTAAACTGCCTTTATGTGAAACATCTATCTGGGTAGCAACACTACAAATTTAGATGTAGTAAACTTAGATTTAGTACATCTACATAGATGTACATTTACATAGATAAATGTAGATTTACTATAGTGCAATGCTTTGTACAAAAAAATAAAAATAAATAAATAAACAACAACAAGGACTTTACCAGAATAATTTTTACAAAGCATTACATTTTGTCTATTTTGTAAGTTATGTCGTACAATTAAAATGATTGTTACCTGCAGATTTATACAAAAGACATCCTCCGGTTAGGGTCTTCATTTTGGGATATTCCTCATGAAGAGCTGTGGTGATCTACGTAAAAAAAAAATAATAATAATTTGGAAAAAATAGTCAACAAAGTGACACTCCTAACATCTGTCCACTAAATTACCAAGAACTAACTACAGTATTCTAGGAGATGCAATTGCCAATTTCTATTAACAGACTCCAAGAATCTAACGGCAAGACCTGTTCGTGATCAGCATTATCAGCTATGCCAATTGTCCGCCTTCCTAGTCCAGCTTGAAGAAGCCTTATTTCATTCTTGGGAGTTTTTGTAGTAGAACCAGGCAGAAGACAGAAACTGAGCTCTATGTGGTGAGCCACAGGTATGACGACACTTGGTGCTGGAAAAGGCCGCTTTCCTCTATTCTGTCTTCTTTGAAACATTGCAGGAAATTACCTATAATTAATTTATTCATAAATTAATTAATTAAAGGGGAAAAACAAAAAAAGAGAAAAAAAAACTAAAATGAGGCATTACAATATTTAACAGAAAATAGAGCAAAACTTCATGTAACAAAAAATGGCTATATAACAAATTTGCTATTATACTAGGAGACAGATACCTTTGCATTTCCCTTTGAGTGTTCTCTCTGTTGGTCTGCGGGCAGGCTGGTGGCTGACTATTCCGTATATGTGTACTTCCAGTTACACCTTCCACTTGTGGCCGGGCATTTGATAGAACATAAACAAAGTTGCGTTTAGCTGTCTCTATGGACGATTTATGTTCATGTGGAAGACATGCATACATTTTTATAAATAATAGCATCAAAACACTGTGACACTGAAACTTATTATGCAACTAAAAATGGTAAAGTGGGTAAAATAAAATAAAAAGTCCTGTGTTTAGTAAGAACCTTTGTCAGATTTCTGTAGTCAAGTTATTATTTTTAGAGAAAACAGATAAGGAGTAAGCTAAATATATTTTATAGAAATATTATAGAAAAGTGCACATATGTCATTAATGCACAGAACAATGGGATTGATCTGTCATTTGGAGTGAACCAATGTTTTGTTTACAGCAGTTCAGTATTTTCCATTGTATAATTCATCTTAGTCTTATTTAGAATTTCTGATGATTTTTTTTTCATCTTTCACTGATTTGTGTACTAGGCTGCAGAAGCAGCGTGCACAAAAATGAAATGAAGCAGACAATTTTTACCCTCCATTTATAACTTGAGTCTGTTTCACAGTCATTGATACAGAACATAACAATTTTGTGGTTATTTGATTGTCTTTCTAAAATGTTCTGTGTTTTCAACGTTATAAAGAAAGTTCAATTTTCAAAACATAATGGGGAAAAAAAGTGTCGCAGTGCAAAACAGCCTACATATCTTACAGTGACGTTATCTTTTACACCCATTGACTGTATAATATCTAGCTGTCACCCGATGTGTCAGGTTGGTTATGTACGGCCGGAGAATCCCGGGAGAAAGTAAAATGTTACTGTTTGACGAGATAATGATCAGCAAATAACACGTCTGTTCAAATTCTGCTGAATCTTCTCCATACATAAATCATTATTGTATTAAGTCATTATTATTTATCAGTATTAGCTGCTTCAGATGGTTGAGACAGGTATGAAATCAGTGAACCTGTCAGCGAGGAGATTCACTTCACGAAGTCGGTTACCTTGGTAACAGACTCGGGGTGACGCATACTCCGTTTTCTTGAATGTAAAACTACGTTTCCCCGACCATGCTCCAGCTTTCTGGAAGAGACGCCAAATCCTAAATAAATGATTCACGAATAGCTCCTAATTAGTTCTGCACAAGTCCCCTAATAACCCTTTGATTTGAGTTTGTTTCAGCAAGAAAAACTTGCTAAAACAAAACCTGCAGGAAAGTGACCCTCGAGGACCGTTATAAGTTATACAAAGACAACTTCCTTGGAGTGATAGTAAAACAACTTAACACTTTAACATACTCGTAACACTAGCTGGGTTCCCCAAAAAGGTCGGGCAAAACCCCGGTAACATCAGGTGCAAGATGACAACGAATATACTGTTACAGCAGTGCTAGCTAGGCTAAGCTATTTCCTAGCTACCAACACCAATAATAAAACACACTTTTTTGAACAAAAAATACATTGTAAATTTATTGATCATTATAACGCTCTTTCTTAAACAGGATTATTAAGAAACAGTTAATACAAAATGTATGGTTAACCTACTTTTTTTTTTTTGCATGATTTAATATTTTTTTGTATGGTTGAATTATTTTTTTTGTATGGTTGAACTACTGCAGCAACCATGTCCGTAACTTTCACACAAAGTGGTAACAGTCACGCTTTTATGGCTTCCTGGGTTTACCACAGTGTGCTGGATGCTACTTCATTTTCCAGAAAGGATTTTTTCAGATTGGCTGACTATGAGATTGGATTTGTTTTTTATTAGTTTTTTTAATATTTTGTATTTATATTACAGCTCGGACCATTTGACAATTTTTTAACCCCTGCAGATAGTATTCCTGATTTGAATTTTTTGTTGTTGTTTTTGAAAGGAATGCTGAATGTTTTATTTGTTGTTGAAATTGTGGATTTGGTTTTATAGTCATTTTGTTTTTGATTTTTTGTTTTTTTTTTAGTTAAGGGCAAGGCAGTTTTATTTGTTTAATGCACTTTCACGGTGCTTTGCATGAATTGAAGGTGATGAAAACAAAGACATGATAGATGTGCAAAATGCGTGGTTGGTTAACCTTTTCCTAGAGATATTTTTAGTGTACAAATTACAGTGCTAGAATTGAGTAATGCCAGAAGGTCTTTAAATTTAGAGACAAATCTAGTTAATATGACATCATTTATACAGGTTTCTCTTATATTTAGCCTGCATTTTGGGTTTTTCTTTTTATCATTTGTTTTGTAGTACTGGGCTGTAACTTTGTCTTGGTAGATATATTTTATTTGTTATTTGTGTACTCTTCCCTAAAGTGAAAAAAAAAAAAAATATATATATATATATATATATATATATATATATAGTCTTGAAAGTAACCAAAGTATCTGCCTAACGGACTAAAACTGGGAGCTGGTTCCACAGAAGAGGAGCCTGGTAACTAAAAAATGTTCCTCCCATTCTACTCTTAGAAATCCTAGGAACTACCAGTAGAACTGCATTTAACATCATTATCTTGTAAATAGGTAGGCATCTTATCACCTATTTCTAAATGTATCATACAAATAAGCTGTAGTTTTACTTTACTGAAGTAAATTTTATGATGAAAAATTTTTGCTTTACTACTTTTTAGAGTCTGTATCTGTACCTCCTGGTTTAGGTCTAGGTTTAGTCCTGTTTTAGACCTCAGTTAGTGGTTAGACCTAGTTTGAAATAACAAAAAAGAAACAAAAGTCTTTTTCTATCCAGTATGTAAATACACACAGACAATGATACTCCCCCTTAGTAAATGCATAGAAACTAAGAAAAACAAGCTGATTTCAACCTCAGAATTTTTGCTTTTAATTATACCAAAACCAAACGCTGAGAGGCTTCTTTGTGCTTTAACTAACGGATTCTGCAAAAAAGCAAAAATCCCAACTTTAAAAAAAAAGAAGAAAATGTTCTAATTTTCCTCAAAAGCTGGGTAGTCTACTTGTGTCCCTGGTTAATGTGACGCGTCACATTTTCAAGAGAACTTTTTTTTTCCTACTACAACCTGACATTTAATGGAGGCCATGATAAAGTGTAGTGTATTTCGACAACATTTGTAGAATATGGACAATTTATTTCTTAATCACCATTCTGCTCCCAACTTCCTATCTGGACTTTGGTCCTTCTCCAATCAGCAGTCAAATACAATACTAAGATCTTTTTATATTTTAATAGGTGTCACACAACCAGTATAAATTTACGCGTAAACACTGACACAGAGTTTTCTTTACTCTTGGCTGTATATGTTTTGGCTAATCAAGTAACAGCAAGTCTTTCTACTGTAACAAAAAAAAAACTCATTTTTTACGGTTTTCTGTGGTTGTCAGAACTTTACCGTAATAAATATGGTATAACATTTTTTAATATTACTGTAAAAGGATATTAGGACTGTTGATTTCACATTTCGGTTTGCCATTTATTCCATATTTTACCGTATAAATAAAAGATTTTTTAAACCAAAGAAATGCTGTTTTACCATTTAATTGACAAGAAAATACAATATGAATGCCGCATAAATTAAATATTTTGCCATTAATTATTACATTGTTTTACTGTAAAAATAAAACTGTTATTTCTACGGTAAAAAACTGGCAGCTGTGGTTGCCAGAATTTTACCTTAATAAATACATTAGTGCTTTTTTTCTATTGCGGTAAAAGGATTTTGTACTGTTGGTTTTACAGGTAAAGTTGGTATTTTATTCCATATTTTACCATATAAATACATGTTTTTCCATCAAAAGAAACACTGTTTTGTTTTAAAATGGACATGAAAATACTTTATAAAATCTAAATTTTACCAAGAAATATTACAGGGTTTTACTGTACAATTAACAGTATCAAATATAAAGTATTACTTTATTCTGTATAAATTTCCTTAAAAGATCATATATATATATAAAGGTTTACCACTAAATATGAATGTGTTTCACCCTATATTTAATTTGAAAAAAATATTTGTTTCAACGGCAAAAAAATGGCAGCTGTGGTTGCCAGAATTTTACCGAAATAAATACGGTAGGGCTTTTTCTGCATTTACGGTAAAAGGATTTTGTACTGTTGATTTTACAGGTAATGTTGGTATTTTATTCCATATTTTACCATATAAATATTTTTTCCATTTAAAAAAATTGTTTTGCTTTTTAATTCACATAAAAATAATATATATAAAATAAAAGGTTGTGCCTAAAAGTATTTCAGTGTTTTACTGTACAATTAACAGTATTTAATATAAAATACTACTTTATTCTGTATAAATTCCCTTAAAATATCATATAACTAAAGGTTTTCTATTAAATATATGTGTATTTTACTGTGATAAATACAGTGGAACTTTTTCTATTATAACGGTTTTAAGAAAGTAGTGTTGATTTACCTATTAATGATTAACTTTCTCCCACATATTTTTTAATAAACAGTTTTGTAATATATTACATAAAAGTACCATATGAATAACCATAAAATGTAGGTTTACCATGAAATATTAGTGTTACACTGTACAATTAACAGTATTTAATATAAAATACTACTTTATTCTGTATAAATTCCTTTGAACTGGCACACAAAAACTAAGATTTTCTTATGAAATGTGACAGTGTTTTACTGTACAATTAACAGTCGGTTATAAGAAACCTCAATGTCTTACTTAGCTCATGAAGAACTCCAGACCGGCAAACGTTTCATTTAATATTTTAATGATGAAAATATTAAAGCAATAAATAATAAAATAAAAATACATCAGTCTTCAGTATGATACTTACAGATCAGCTGGATGTTAGAGTAATGAAATGAATGGGCTTAAATACAATTACCAGGGTTGTCCTGACTTCCTCCCACAGTCCACAGTCAAAAGTCCATTGGCATAAAAGTAACCTGAATAATTAAGCTAGCTTTCAAGATGTTCCCACGGTGCAGTCTTTCTGTAGTTGTTGAGGCAAGGGAGCAGTATGTGAATACTGAGGATCTGGCAAGGTTCGGTGGATTGAGTTATTGCAGTGGATCAGGATCCCAGGACCTAACACCAGAATCAGAGAGAGAGCAGAGAGAACAATCACAGTCTTTCTGCTGGTAACATTTTTGCCATGATGGCCCGCTATGGCAAAATCAAAAAAAAATAAAAAAAATAAGTGAAATAAAAAAATCTCCTTGCAAATGGGAGAGGCTAGAGATTTGAGCCTTTACTACTTATCAGTCGTGAAAACGGGTCGGGGTTCCCCTGGAAGAAAATTTCAAATATTCCATATTTTAAAGCATCAATCTGATGCTTTTTGAGATGCAATTTTTGCCAACCTGTGGATAGCTGGAGAAACTTAATTTCAACCATGAGTCAAAAATATTATGGCCACCTTACTAAGTATTATGTAACTTAGGGATAAGGACTGGGTCGGTCGGCCTAGGGGAGCAGTCACCCCGTCAACCTCCTCTCTCTGCTGCTGGAAGTGCGGCACATCTCGCGGGGCCCTCGTCTGCGGCCCCTCGTGTGTCATTGGGTGGGGTTTTTTGCTGGGTGGTGTCTGACGCTGTACAGAAGGCAGGCTGGTGGAGGGGATCCGGTACGGCGGTCGCCGACTCTGAGTTAGAACTGGTGCGGACCAGGGGAATCCGACTGTTTAACCAAAACAAAGAATCGCGAAGGCCCATGGGGGGTGTTCGCGTGATACGATTTCTGCCCAGTGCTCTGAATGTCAAAGTAGACATTCAATGAACGGTAGGGATTCACCGATACCGTCTAATTTACATGTATCAGTATTGGTTAAACTTAACCGATACCATGAACTGATACTCAAAATGTGGAAAATCTGCAATAAATTCACAAAAACTGGCTAATTTTTCATTTCAAATTTTATTTTTGTGGTAATTTCATAAATTACATCTGTTATTTCGTCTTAGCTATGTTTAGTTTGTAAAGTATTATGTCTTTAGTCTCTTCAAGAGTTTTTTAATTCAACAATAGTATCGGATCGGTATTTTTTTCTTTTGTATTTTTTTTACGGGTCCTGTCTAGCAGTATGCTACTCAGAATTGGTGTCTGAGTACCAAGTACAAGCCCAACAGTTTTACTTTCCCAAGCAGAGTATTACAGCTTCGCTGTAGTACGCTACTTGATGTATATCTATGAAAAATCTTTATTAGTGATTACTGTGGGTTCAATTTCCTGACGTCATGGACACTAAACCAAGACAAGAAGGGAGAAAGGAAGAAGGTGAAGAAAAGAAACCGGACCAGCAGAGGCGCGAACCGACGACACAAGACAGGGAGGCAAACAAAGAACACAAGAAAACATCCCAGTCCTCCACCTCTGCCGGACGGCAGAGAAACAGTAATACAAAACAAAAACAACAAACTGTACAGAACCAAACCAATTGTCCGGATCTAGTAGAATAAACTAAGAATTACACATTCACTACACACAAGCATGGATTAATGAACATAATACAAATGTTTCTGGTAAGCTCCTGTGAACAACTAACTAATGATGATAACCTCAGCTTAAGATATGTCCGTCCACACCAATGTCCCCACACCTATGTGTGTGCGAGCATGCAGGTCTGAATAAGGTTTCCACATGCAAGTGATTTATAGCTGGTGTAAGGAACCGTCAATCCGTCCTACAGGAATCGACACAGACATGGAGGAGGCAAGAGATGTATGCATCCAGGGTCCCACAGAGTACATAGGCCCACAGAATACCCGATCAGTATTTGGTATTGACAGATACACAAAATCCAGGCATCGGTATCGGGACTAAAAAAGTTTGTTCGGTGCACCCCTAATGAACGATGGGAGTAACTATGACCCCCCCCAAACATTTTCTCGTTGAATCTACACGATTCACGTAGGCAGGCCCCTGACCAAATTGGGGCCCTAAGCAGAATGTAAAGACTGCCTCACACCCTCACACCTCTTCCCATCCTAAATGTATCATATGTACAAAATGACCATATAACAACATGCCATTTAACTTGATAACCGTCATTAATAGTAACAAATGTACTGCCCATGTGCAAAAAATTGCGTACGTACTCCAAAAGAAATCAGAAAATGGACAAGAAAATAATATAGACCGTGATTTTCTAAAATTGCGTTTCCAAAGTGCTGGTAGATTGCGTCAGATCAGATTATTATGGTTATCTGATTCCTTTTAGTAATGAGATTATCTGATGAAGCATAATCAGCCAATGATCAGGGCCCGTATTCCCAAAGATTATTAGTGCAAAGAGTTGCCAAATTCTAAGAAAATTCTTAGAATCAAGATGTTTTCTTAGAATGTCCCGTAAAAGTTGAGGGTAAATCCTAGTAAAGATAAAAGCTATTCCAAAAGAATCCTAGCTCTAAGAGTGCTCCTAAAGTGAGACCTGTTAAGAGCAGGGAAGAGGACTTTTAAGGAGTTCCCTAAGCAGAGGACAAGATGACAGACGGAAGAGACAGGAGAGATATTCTCCAAACACTGGATGACAGTGAATTAATAAAAAGCTCCAGGTTGGACCATGCAGGAATCATGTTTGTGGTTGATCCCATTAGAGATGCACTTACTTCTCCAACCCTACACACCCATGCAACACCACCCGGTATGAAAGTCACCACAATACTGCTTCTTACAAACCGGTCAGCAATCACAGACATGATGGAAGGTGAGCTGTTTTGCAAAAATGACCAGCATGCCATTTAACATGAGCAAATCAAAATAAATCACTATCTGAATTCTGTGAAAGTGGACCTACATTTTCACATATGGTAGGATAATTCTAAAGCATAGTTTACTACTAATTAACAGAAAAATTTTATTTTATGTGAAATATTAGTTGCAATTACACACACAGAGACCCAGTTGAGGTGTATATTTATCATCTGGGTGCTTTATTGAAATGGAACCAGAATTCCTCGGCTTTTTGGTAGTTGCATGAAGGGGGTCCTCGGGGAAAATACGTACAGTCCCTGAGTTAGATTAACCACCACTTCATCAACACAACTTAAGAAGCAGATGTTATTTTAGGTGAAACCCAGCATGAAATGGAGAAACACATGAAGCTGCTGCTTGTCTTGTCCTCTTTCCTTCATGCTTCACATCTGTTGCTTGATAAATTCTTGTTGTTTTTTTCTTCAGGTCACCTATTTTGGTTTCAAAACGGCAAATTTTGACGCAATGTGAGTGATTTTCATGGCTGTATCATAGTTCATAATAATGCAGTATTGTGAAGAGGACACAGCCATTTCATGTATGAGACTTCTATAACATGGACCTGCTGATGTACAATCAACCAGCCTTGTATCAGTCACAGTAAGCCCTGTGGAATGAATGGTTTGTTGTGGGGGCAAAGGTATAATATCCTCAAATCATATATTATGAAAATCAGTCCTTGCCAGAGTTACCTGAATAAAGTATTTTTTTGTCTTTTCTGCACTGAATACATATAATACATGATAAATTAGAGTTATTGGCCATTACTCACAGGACTTTTGATGCATGTGCAGTGTCATGGTGAAGGTGGTAGTCGTTGGCTCTCCTCAGTCCATACGTACTTTACATGCCCCTCTCCCGTCTGGGTGTAGTCAGTCTCTCTCTCTCTCTCTCTCTCTCTCTCTCTCTCTCTCTCTCTCTGTCTGGGGAATATAGTAAGTTTAAACATGATTATATTATAGCAAGAGCATATCAAGCATTTTAGATTGAGTTCTAGTTGTCAGATCTATTTCATAATCAAACCAAACATCCTATTGGAGAAATGCCCCACCATTGTCATTCTACAGCAGCAGTAACTTAGGAACAACTTGTTTGTGTGGAATTACTTACCATAAATGTTAAGAGTGAATGCAGAAACAGGTCCAAGTTGAAGGAGGACAATGCTGACAATAATATCACCACTCAATTCCAGGACATTTGGAGATGCTTGGCTTGGCCTATTGGCAGGAGAACAATATTTTGCGGTTTGTGACTGATGTATATCTGATCTGATGAATATATTTTAAATAAGTTGCCAACTTACCAGCTCAGTTCTTTAACATTCTACTCCACCCCTCCATATAGTTGAATAACTGAACATTTTAGGTGTCTTTTTAGGGAAATATAGCAGGTCAACAGTAGTCCATACATAAATGGTATATACAGTATAATGTAATAGTTGGAAACCTAGAAGTTCCATCCATCCATTTTCTGAACCGCTTATTCCTCAAGGGGTCGCGGGGGGGCTGGTGCCTACCTCCAGCTGTCAACGGGAAAGAGGCGGGGTACACCCTGGACAGGTCGCCAGTCCATCACAGAACCTGAAGGTTATCTTATCTTATTCATAAATATTTAATAAAAATTGTCCAGTCACCAATTGAATTGAATTGAATTGAATAATCCTTTATTGTCCCACGAGGGGAAATTCAGTTTTACAGTACAACCTGTCCAAGATCATTTAGACAGCAAGACATTGTGTGTGTGAGTGTGTCTGATCCATGTGAGTGTGTGTGTCAGTTTTTGCACGTGTGCGGGGTGGAGGATACTCTGTTTACATTTTTCTTCACAGGATTTTATCAATAGATTTCAGAGACAATTCAAGTTTAGAGTATATAAAACGTTAGCACATTACGATATAAGTATATGATGGACATGACAAATGTAAGCATTTTTAACCAGTTGAAAATGGATAAAAAGTATTCACTTTACAAAGCCTAACTAAGACACCAAGACCTTGGGAAACACCAGAGAAATATTGTGATTAGGTTTAAAAAAAAAAAAAGAATTTTTGTTTCAGTGACTGGATGGGGAGTACTTTTATGTAAATTGCTTAGAAATTCCCTTATTGTTAACCATTCATCCTCTAAATGCTCAAGGTCTATAGTTTGTGGTTGCATGTAATCTCCAGCTGTCTCTCTCAGATTAAGGTTAAAAGCCCAAAAAATATCTTGAAGGAAAATGGCCATAGCCGTTTTTATAGCAACAAAATTTAGCTTAACCTTGTTTTACCATTTCCTTACAGTACCTATCATTTTCACAAACTATTTACATGAAACCATACCCACTTCTGTATAACAAAAAGCCTCAACAGCATGACAAGTTTTTTTTGTTTTGTTTTTTAACAAACTTTATTGGCAACACTACATATAACAGCCTGAATATTGACTCAATAGATTGATTCATGTGTAACTGCAATCAGTCAGCAGCTGTGTTACAGTGGACTGTAAATTGCATATAATAAATCAATGGAAGGCAAATAATCCACTATACCTCTGATAAACCTGAACAACCAATAGGCCTCAAAAAACATATTCTTCTTACATTTTTTAAAGTTTTACCCATTTCTGTGAAGCAGTAAACAGCATTAGTTTGAAATTTTACTAACTATGAATCACAAAACAATTACCTTAACAACTGTAAAAAAAAAAGTATCATCAAAGACATTTCTGGATTCATTAGCACAAATCCACTAATCGCTCTCAGTGAAGCTAAACATGTACCTTGAGAAACATCCAGACATTTTCCAAATGTACCATAACATAATATGTATTTGAACATACAATATTTCTAAACATACAGTATACCTGAACATACATTAACCACTCACACCTTAACCACTTTTCCCTAAAGAGTTAGTAGGGTGTGTCTATGTCCACTCATGGTCTGCGAGGTCTGCAATCAGAGTGAGAACTGTAGGATTGACTGAGAGTACCTTTTTTTTTTATTATTCCACTCGACTTTGGTGCCTCTCTCAGGATGTATTGAGAAGAAACACCTTCATAAAAAAAAACAAAAAGAAAAATAAGTAGCAATTAATGTGTTAAATTAAATAACTTATTGTTCTAACAAAAATAAACTGTACCTTTGGAGAAACTCTAGTGTTGATCGTAGTTCCACTGGGTAGTGTATATTGAAGCAGTAGAAACTCCCAAACAGCAGGCAGACGGCAGAGGTGAAGGAAGTGATGTGGTCATTGACAATTTTTTGGTCAATGCTCAACATGAATGTGTCAGCAGAAAAGCAGCAGGGCCCTGAAAAGATTAACAATATGGAAAAAAAAAGAAATAAGTAAACTTCAGTTATAAGGGCTTAAATGTCATCCATTGACTAAAATATAATGGTGCTTATTACATTAAACATAGAACAAGTGGCATAAAAAAAACAAAAATAATTTTAATAATAATTTAAAATATGCTAGTGCATTGAATTCTCCTATGGGCTGGTCTTGGTGCCAGGTGAAGTATAAGACATTATCTCTAAATGGGCTGCAACACAACATATCCTTAAGTAAGCTAATAGTATAATTGCATGTCAGTTTACCCATACATTTAGCTGCAGGGCCTGGTTAGACTTTTAATTTTTGTTTACTTACCACACACATTTATGCAGGGTGTTGCCGGCAACTTCTCCATCTGAACCTCTTGGACCAGGCTTCTCTCCTCAATGTATTGGAGCAGGTTCTCCTCCTTCTCACCAAAATGAGCCAGTAAAAGAAGTACCATCTTTATGATGTCTTGTGAGCAACCATCCAAATGGCCCCGCTCAGTCTGAAACTTGAGAAGAGCATCCAGGACTTGTTTGCGTTTTTGTGCATCAACACTCTTGAAGAAGTTTAAGAGGCGTCTTCCTTTTTTCTCCACGTTGCCAAGGAAGGTATCCATTAGACTCAGACCAGTAAGTTCTTGGAAGTGTGCTACCATACCAGCTTCCTTGAACAAAAAGGGCCACTCTTAGCTGAGTTTCTGGATGCTTGCCCCCTTGATGATGTCTTTACGCTGTGTGTAATAGGTAGACTGTATTAACTTTTTCACAGTGTCTGCATTGTAGTCAACCTCTTCAAACATCTCCTTCATCTTGTTTTTCTTTTTTTGCTGACTCTCCATAGTCTCAGAGAGTGGCAAATATTTCGGCTCCCAGTTGACACGGCCATATCTGTCTTGAACTCTGGCTTTTTGTTCAGCTGGAATTTCTTCAGTATCATACTCATCTGGTGTAACCTTGCGTTTTCTTATCTTTAGTGTGTTGGGTCGTTTCACATTTTCAACTCGTGCTTGGAGTTGCTTTGTCACTGAATAATATCCAGGTCCAATGACATCACCCTCTATGACATCTTGGAGGGCTTCTGGATACTTGGCCACCATTCTTTTGCCTATCTCAGTGGTGTTGTGTTTTGTTGGATTATTAAACACCTTCGTGATCTCAGAAACCACTATCCTTACCATCTCTCACCGCAGCCGCGGACTAGGTCTCACCTTCCTTTCTAAATTCTGCACTAACTCTTCAGGGAGCTTCTGCCTTGGTATCTGGAACGTCTCTACCCAGTTTGCCACAAAAGTGGACCAGTACCTGAGGATGATGAGATGGTTGAGGAAGATAATGGTGAGGGAGAGACCGAGGGTGGACAGGAACAGACGGACAGTGGAGAGGAAAATGCTGCCGTTGGAGTGCTTAAGTCTGTAACAGAAGAACAAAAGAAACATTAAACCTTGAAGGATGTCATGCTTCTTTGTTGAAAATTGTAATGTACTTTTAATATGGTTGTAACTAACAATTTTCATTGTCAATTCATCTATTTGTTGTATTGTCCATAAAATGTTAGTAAATAGTAAACAATGTTGATTCTATAATTAGAGATACATCATAAGTCCAAAGCCATTTATTTTTACCAGTTTTACCAAAATCTTACTTCAAAACCATATTTTAATTTTTTAATACTCTTCTTAAGAATCACAAAATATCAGAATGTAAAACGAGAAAATACTTGATTTTAAAAGGTATTTCTTGATGCCCTAAGTCATGTTTTCATCTGTCCGAAGTGGTTGTCACTTTTTTCAAACAATGGTCAAATTTGCATTAAACGGGTTTTTAAATTACAAATTTCAGATTGGGGTTTTAATTATTTTGTTTATAAATTATTATAGGTGACAATTTGCAAATAATGCAAAATTACTTTGTTTAAAAGTATTTTTTTTTTTGTTCAAAAATACCAGTCCATAAATCCTGTGTCAATTCTGTTACTGCTACATGTTACTGTTTCTTTATATTTAGCTGATATGTCCCATCAATATCTATGAAACACAAGATGATGTCACTTCCTTTTGGTGTTAAACTCCGAAGAACTAGGAGGTATGTGTTTTGGTCTCTCTGACATCATGTAATTTTACAGGCACTTGCACCAACAGTTCTAGTATAACATATCAAATCTGTTTCAACAGTGTCACAGGAAAATCAGAGTTTAAATATATGAATAGAAGGAGTTATTAAAAGTTTTTAAAATCATCTTTAAATTCAGGCCATTTGTTCTTAGCCTTTGTGCTAAAATGTGGTCAAATTAGCAAAAAATTCTAAAAATTTCAACTCTGTTACTGTCAATTCTGTTACCAAGGTATGGTAACAGAATTGACCAATGCCCCTGCCTTTTCTTTTAAAAAAAGGGTGTCACAGAATGTGGGAAAAACCCTTACCTTCCACCATGCCCTTGTGCATACAATAAAGAAAAGTATAATGGATCCACATCAGAAAAAAGCAGGCAAATAATTTCACAAATTGTATCTGGCAGAATTATCAGAAAATACAGATTCCAGGCCAATGTTCAGGAAACACAAGGATTGTCAAAAAAGAGGTTCAACCAAAGCACGACCAACAATGACAAACTGGCTTTCCAACAAAAAAAATATTCATCCAAGAGGATTAGGTTGCAAGACAGAGTATGTCTTTTACAATAGGGATGATGTCAGTCGCTTGACTGCTGGCAAAACTCAGACAGTCACTAAAATGAAAGCAAAAAAGCAAAAGCGCTTTCTTTGGGATAATCTAAGAAATTTACACAAGCTTTTCTTGATTGAAAACCCCGAAACAGAAATATCCTACTCCCTGTTTTGCCACATGAAGCCATTCTGGGTTGTAACTCCTACCAACACAGACAGGGAGACATGTCTATGCAAGGTTCACGAGAACATAAAATTCCTTGTTGAAAAGTTGCATCATCATAAAGTGATTGACAGCACCAACTTGGAATCAATTGTTAAGGCAACCTGCTATAGTGCTGAGAAAAAAGAATACATATCTTGTTTGTCCAGAGGACAAAAAAAGAAAATACTCTAAATGAGAAGTTTTTTACCCCTTTTAAAAAATTGACTCAAAACGATTATCGAAATAGTTGTTGATTTATTTTATACTTAACTGATCACTTGTTAACTGTTAAATGACTGGATAATGCATGCTATGGTGTAATGGCAATGTAAAAATGTTGTGAAATTATGTTAAATTTAATAAGCTTACTGTTCTGGGCCCAAGCAGCAACAAGTCTTCTGGCTTGGACTGGCTTCAACACCGGCAGCAAGTCTCCTTCTGTAATGATCTGCAGATCCTCTATGGTCTCTGCACCAAATCCCTTCAATGTATCTTCCACTGAAGTAAGAACTGCTTGAGGAAGGTCTGGAAGCACTGCAGCAATGGCAATGATTATCGTCTGTATCTGTGATTCAGCCATATCTATCAGATACACAAACACAAAGAAGTTGGCCTTTGGTCTACTTTGAGTAGATCAAAACATCTACTTTGACAATACACTGTGCTTCAGTGGCACTATCTGGTATCCATTTTTCATGTAAGATGTTAATGGCCACATGTCAATCAGTTCATCAATGTGCAGGCACTGCAATCTTCCACTGTCATTTTTCACTGAGTACATGTGGTAGTGTGGAAGAAATTCTGCTGAATATACTCTCATCAGAAAATAAAGTGCAGAATCATCTTTAACTACAAGGAGGAGGAGTTCACAAAAATCCACTGAGTCATCATTCCTAGTGACAACAAACTGCCACTTCTTGTATATTATCCCATTATACTGAACATTTACAGGAATCTTTGTAGTCGTTTCAGTGAAGCCAAATTGTGAGACCGCATCTTTAACTTGTTCACTGTAAAGCTCAGAGTAGAAAGGCACGCCTTTTTTTATAACCAAGGCTGGAGGACTCACTGACCCAGCTGAAAGATAGGCCTGAAACATCTGATGTCTTTCTGAAAGAGTGAGACACAGGTTTTTAAAGTTTTTCAAATGCCTTGCACATCTTTTAAAGTAACTATGCTTACTTTCAAAGCGCATAGTCCATAGTCTCATCAGTGGGCCAAATGTCAAAATCAGTCCTGGGTAGTGGCGCAAATAATGATGCTTTGGTCTCAAGCTGGTATCTGGAAACAGTGCCTTTCTGGAATCCAAATATTCCTGAATGAGAGCATCCAGGGAAAGAACTTGTGGCTCAGAAAATTTTTTGAGCGCAAATCAAGTCAACTATGTCCTTTAGTTGCAGAGTTAATTGCCACACATCATCTTGTGCATCTTCCACTCGGTCTCCAATGATTAAAGGCAACAGTCGTAAAAAGTTCCAGTTTTGTACAGCATGACCAGAAAGTCGCAGTGTTTTAGGACTGACTTCACATGGCTTGGAGGACGCATCTACAGCACCATATTTAAACTGCTTAATGCGTCTGTTCAAAATAGTGTATGTGTTTTTTTTAACAAAGTACCAAGTGCAAAATCATAAGAGAGGACACCCTCAAAGATGTCGTGACCAAGACACGGGGGCAAACCAGGCAGGCAAACATGAAAGTGTTTCAAGGTATTAAATTCTGACCTGCACTTTACTCCATGAACATCCGCCACGTCTTCAGCTTGTAACTGATCCACTGCTGACTTGTAGCTTTCAGGGGTTCTCTCTGGTCCACAAGAAATTGGGTCATCCCCCTGAAATTGAGTTCGAGAAATGAGACAGTATCTGCAGAAATATTGTGAAGAACTGAAATTTTCAGTAAAGCCACCAATGCAATGGTGAGCCCAAGTTGTCTCCAGCAATGCAGTAGAGAGTCCCCTTAATAACATTTTCATCTGCCATTTCTATCCCATTCTCATCCAGTAGTTTCAAGTCAGCCTTTAGCTCTGAAAAAACCTTGCCATGGCCAAATTCCTTAAAGTCCTTCTCTCTACACAGCAAAACCAGCTGCATGTGATCAACATTTGATCGAACATGTGGGGGCAAATTTAATAGTGAGAAGTACACAGCCAAAAGTTTGTGCTTCTTCTTTGCAGATCCCAAAGGGTTCACCACCTCAAATGCATCCTGGTATAGTATCAGCTTAAGGCAAGATGCATTTTCCTGAAAAAAATGTGTTTGATTTAAACACCTTACCATCATGGCAGTCACAGAAAACATCTGGTTTTGAAACAGAATTATCATAAGGAGCTGCTGACATAAGCCCGGATTGTAACATATTCTTCAGCGTGTTTAACACAGGAATGTGGTATGCAAATCTTTCTGTTCGTATCCGTAGTAAGATGCTTATTATGAGAGTCCAGACAAGTCCAGAAAGTTCCGACACTGTAGTGCTGCTCCTGCTGCTGCCGTTACTTCCAACGTTAGAAGAGCCAAATGCAAGGCGCTGATTGGACGGTGCGTCAACAGTGTTTGAATTCAGGCGCCCTTTCTTTTTTCAAATAATGGTAAAACAAAAAACAACAAAAAAACACCAAAAACTCAGTTTTATTTGGTTAAACACATTAATCTTTACCTTTGGTGGTTATTGAACAGGTTTACTGCAAAATAAAAATAAATATCAGAAAAAGCAAGTGCACGTTTTTTCAATCTTTTTTTAAACAACTTTTCACAGTATGAACCTACAAATCTACAATCTACAAATGCAAAGTTCAAGCCTACAACCTGTTTATTTCATGTATATATATATATATATATATATATATATATATATATATATATATATATATATATATATATATATTAAACAATTACCAACAATTAATTGGTGAAAATTATATTCAAGACATTTGTAACTCTAAATACATTTAAACGTGTAAAGGCTCAAATTCCCCTAACTCTCTCTCTCTCTCTCTCAATTTGTTTGTCTCAGTAAATTTTAAAAATGCAGCAAATGAATGCACAGGACAGTAGTGGCTTCCTGTTACACGCACAAGCATGAACTGTCACTCTCTCCGTGTCTACACTGCCACACTGGTAGGGTAGAGTCTGCTGGAGCTTTGATAGGACAGTTATAACTTTCCGTGTGATACCTGTGTTGTAATCAGTGTTGGGCAAATTACAAAGAAATTGTAATATATTTCACATTACTAGTTACAATGTCAAAAATGTAATATGTTTGCATTACATATTACTGCCTTAAAAATGTAACTGAGTTACACTACTTTAAGTTACTTTTGGATAAATATTTTAAATATCTAACACGACTTTTAACCACCGTAACTTATCAACGTACATTTAAGTGTCACACCACATATGCTGTATTTTTAACGCTATTTTATTTAAATTAAGTCTCAAGTTCCTTTGCATGTCTTCTATTTCATGGTAATGTTTGTTAAATCTAATAAAAAAAGTGCTCATCACAAAGATGGTTGACAAAGATGAGACTTTGATGTCTGAAGTCTTATAACAGATGGTTAGGAAAACAGTGTGAATAATGCCGCTGTTTAAATGTACAGTCGGTCTTTTCCTCAGCTCTCCTGATTCTCTGATGTTTTAGTTTGGAGCAACAGGAAGTGGATGGTGGATCTTGTTCTACTGTATCCAACTTGATTTGGTCTGTTGCATTAATTGGCCAGAAACAAATATATAAAATACATCTGTAACTTGAGTTACTAATATTGTAACTAGTAATATATTGCTGTATATTTTGTAAGTAATGCATTACATTACTCAGTTCCTGAAAAAAGTAATATATTCCTGTAACTCATTACTTTTGTAATGCATTACTCTCAACACTGGTTGTAATGTTAGCTAATCTAGTGGCTCACAGAGGCTAAGGGTGTTCTTGAATAGTCAATTTTGCATAGGAACCCTCCTAACTAGTTGAAATTACCACAATTCCTTGTAGCAGCAATAAAAAAAATGATGCACCGTTTGGTCATTCACAACCAGACATAAGAAAGAAAATATCAATGCATTTAAACAGTGTGATGCAGACTGCAGGAGAGAGAGTGTGTGAATATCAACATATAGCCTGCGTATTGACGTAATGTAAAAACTTTTAATCATGAAGTGTGTTCTGTTGCTGACTTTCAAGCTGCGTGCGTTCACACACACAGAGTAAAAACTGTTTTTCTGACATCCAGCATCCTGCAGATCATCATGAAGTTACTGTCGCTGATTAATCATCTATTTTTGCCATGACTTGCTAATATGTTTATATATGCATGGTCAGGAGGGTGAGCGAGCCTACCAGACCAACACTTCACTTTTTTTCACTTTTGACTTCTTTAACGAGTGGACAATATTCATTTATTATTTTAATTATGATAATGAAGTGTTGAAGTGATAATGAAGTCATATTTTTCACCGGGCTGTCCTCATTTATATTTCCTGCATTTAAAACAAAGTAAGATATCTATTAAGTATCTCAGATGAATGTTTTGTAATCCATCTCCTGAACTTTACATTTTTTATTCATTATTTATATAACGCCGATTCACAACAGATGTCATCTCAAGGCACTTTACAAGAAGTCATTTCAATAAAAACATGCCAATCAGTTAAAAAGTTTCCTATTTAAGGAAACCCAGCAGATTGTGTCAGTCATTGGCGTGAGGTTGGGCCCTGCCAACCACAGCAATCCTTCAGCAATCCCTCATACTGAGCAAGCATACAGCGACGGTGGAAAGGAAAAACTCCCCTTTAACAGGAAGAAACCTGCAACAGAATCAGGCTCAGTATGAGCGGCCATCTGCCACGACTGTCTGGGGGTTTGAGAAGACAGAGCAGACACACAGAAAGAACAGAAGATCAGCCTGGTACAAAAATCCATTCTAGGCTGAATAGGTCAAGTTTACCTTCGTGACAACTCTAAGGGGGGGGGATTTTTTTTATAACTCATCAGTTTAGATTATATTTAATCTTGAAATTGTGGGAAATTACTGGCGTGGCCTATTGATTGACAGGCGACAGATGCGGCTGTTATGTAGCGCTAGCGCCAGTGGCTATCGGTTTGCTTGCTTTTAAATTTATGGCGAGATCCAATCCTGAACTTCTGAATTGGGATACACCCAATATACAATATGCGATGAGAGCAGAAATGATTGGCTGATGTTTTTAAGTCCCTTTACTTTTACAGCTGATGTATAATAATAATTGTATTTTTAAAGGAACCGTATGGAAGAAATTTATTTCAATTAATCATAAAATGGCCCTGATATGTCACTAGAAATTAAGAAATCATGTTTATTTCAAATACTTATACCACTGACAAGAGTGGTCCGGCCAGGATATTGTAATTGAAAAGTGAAAGTTGCAGCCCTCAACTGATGTTGATGTTGTCATGTTGTGTTTTGGCCTGAGGCGCCGCCCCCCCATCCCTTTTTTTACAAAAAATAAATGCAGGAATTACAGTGATGGCTCGTATGTGTTTATTATGGTATATTTTTGTTAAAGATACTTTGTTTAGTGCTTTTAACTGTGAGAAAAAATATTTTTTTACAAAAAATAAATGCAAGAATTACAGTTATTTGTCGTATATGTATATTACGGTATATTTTTGTTAGAGATATGGTCTCTAATACATTTAACAGTGAGAAAAAGTATTCTTTACAAAAAATAAATATAAAAATCAAAGTGATGGCTTGTATATGTATATCACGGTATATTCTGTTAGAGATATGGTCTTTCGTACTTTTAACAGTGAGAAAAAGTATTATTTACAAAAAATAAATATAAAAATCAAAGTGATGGCTTGTATATATATATTACGGTATATTTTTGTTACAAAAACGGTGCCAGTGTATTTTACAGGGGAACAATGTATTTTTCCCCCAAAAAAACTGTCAAAAATACAGTTTTAGCTGATATATACATTTACGGTGTTTCAGTGTTACTAAAACTGAATTAAACCACTTATCGCTTTGCGGTCTTTTACTGTCATGGTTTAGCAGTTTTTCACCGTAAAATCTACAGACATTTTTTACAGTGTAAAAAATGTCTGTAGATTTATAAAAAATGTTTTATAAACGCATTTTTAAAAAAGAGTGGTGGTTTCAAAAGTTGAGGACTGGTATCCTGCATATTGTAGATATTTTCCTGGTTCAACACAACTCAAACAAATAATAGCTCTTTAGCAGGCCTCTACAGAACTTTGACATGTGGAAGAGGTAACTGGACCTTATGAATCAGGCATGTTGTAGCAGAGACACATTTAAAACTTTTAGTATAAATGCTCTTGAGGCCTAGAGTTGGATATCAATGCCATAGAGTAAATTTACTAAATCTAATGCTGCATTCCAGTTAACCTTTCTGAGTCGGAAAGTCGGAAATCTCGCAGTTGCTCCACAGATCAAGCGGCACCGAGACACGCCCCCTTTAGGTCGGAATATACAAGCTCCAACTCGGAGCTCTGAGAGTACACCGAGTAGAGGGGGTGCAAGTCGGAAACAAAGATGGCTGCACCCGTAGTTGAGATATATTTTCTTTGTATTCGCACTGTTGGTCATTTTAATGTCATTTTTAAATGCTCTTACACACTTGACTACATTTCTGCTTTAATCCGGTAACCAATTTATACATTGCACGGCCTTGCTGTCCGTGCATTACAATATACAGCTTTCTTTTTCATGCTGGTCTGAAGATGCTATGCCGCTAACAACAATAGCATTATAGTGCCCGCCTCTCGACAGCTGCTGCCCTCAAAGCGTCCATGTTCTTTCTGAGTCGGAGTGTAGCGAGACAATTTTTTTAATTATTTTAATTAAACTTCTTTATTTTGCATACCGTTATACAGGTACAGAAATATACAGAACATGTGAATGCCAGGAGTAAACAGACATTAACAAAAAAAAAAAAAAAAAACAGAAGACATTCACTGAATGTCAGGTTAGGAAGAAACAAAGCAAAATAAAAGAAAAAGGGCACATTACATTATAAACGCAAATAATTGAATAAAATTTAGAAAATTAACTTCAAGTTTGTAGGTTCAGTGTAGCAAGACAAACTGGAATGCTTTAAGTCGGGAATGACGTCACCTTCTCGTGTACAGCAACTCGGACACCCGAGTTTCCGAGACAATGGAATGCAGCACAAATACCTCACAATCTACCCGCTTGAAGAAAGAAAATAACCTCTGATTACATTCCTAAGTTATAAGGCACTGCATACATACACAAATTAATTTGTTTTATTTTCCTTGGTTACAATTTCCAGGCAACACATTTGGTAGATTTGGAATGTATTTGCCTGCTGCTCCACACCATTATATGCTTCAGTTCATACATCTATTTGTGAGCTCATAAAACAGGCATTGACTACTCTTGTAAATTGCGCTCTTCGCAATAAATTATATGCCTACTTGGAAAAATACATAACTGCTGCCGGTCTCCACGCTTCATGTCACCGGCATACCATAGCATCATGCTAGGGGGCCAATGATGCCACTTCCATTATTTTTCCATTTAGCAACAATTTTGTGTCGGAAACTAGGGATAGTAAAATTGCCTCCGTCTTCCCCCAGTTCTGATTTCTGCTATCGTCAATATTTCATTTCACATCCTGACTTTATACCTCTGAGTTGTTTCTATCTCCTTTCCATCCCTCTCTAGCCTTTCAGCCTTGCAGGCACATGAAGATAGTTTTCATCCTGGTGAGTGGATAGAAATCAGCAGTGTACCTTTGTACAGTATGGGGGCATGTATATATATATATATATATATATATATATATATATATATATATATATACATATATGTGTGTGTGTGGACATTAAGAAGTTCTTAGGACATTTTGCTATTCCTCACAATGTTCAACAAGTGACTGTGCTCTGCTAATTAGGTTTAGAGGTATGGTCTGAATGATGTTTTAGTTAAGGTTAGGGTTAGGCATGTAACATTAATGGTTAGATTTAGGGAAAGTGTCTAGGTTAGACATAGTAAAATCAAAGGAAGTCAATACAATACACAGAGTGTGTGTGAGAAACAGTGGACTATTTTTCCCTTATTCAGGTTTTCACATATAAATAGAAGAACATTTAATACAAAGAGAGGATATTTTGCCCGGTACTCACTTTTGGACAGTGCCACTCAGTTATTCTGGTTGGTTTTAGAGGTATGGTGTGAATTAAGTTTTAGTTAGTTTTAATCATTAGGGTCGGGGAGAAAATGTCTGGGTTAGGCATAATACACACACTAAAATGAATGGAAGTCAATAAAAGTTCTCACTACTGCAAGCAAGACAAGAATGTGTGTGGTGTATTTGGTTTTTATGTTCAGGTACACTTTGAGCAACAGGGAAGGCTCAGGAAGTCAGCAAGTTAAAGGTGGGGTAGGTGATTTTTTATTCTGAAACAGTTTTGTGCAATATTGCTTGAAATGATCTTCACATACCAAAAGAATCCAATAAATTAAATGTTTTGTCTAAAAAATAAATAATTGTAATTGCCTCTGAAGTGTACAATCTTGGAAAAACCTCATCTAATCATTTAGGATGGCCACTGAACCATCTATCAAACAACCTGTCATCTCAACTCCTGCTTTCTTTTCCCTTCTTTTAGCATGCATTGTGCGTGCTCAGCTTGAGCAGAAAAAAGAAGTGAAGGCAACAGCTGCGTTAGCTATTTTAGTTTTCATACTAAATTGCTGTAGGTTTACTTAGATGCCTTATGCTAGGAATTATTGCGGAAAATGTACCAACAGATCAAAAATGTAAAATTGTATTTTAAATGGCAGTGGCCAAAGAAAACGTTAAAGAGTGGAACAAGAGAACAGCTGAGTGGCCATCAGTGGTGGATTTGAACCATTCCATAAAGAGTTGCAAACTGATGACATGGAGGATCTATATCTCCATGATTGGAAAGATAATGTTATGTTTTATGGTTGTTTGATGACAGCTGGCATTTTGTTTTCATTTTAACACTAGCTTTACTGAAGAAATTTAATTCTGGTGACTCATTAGCATTTGGGGTCAGTGCATTGTCCTCCTGTCTTTGTTGTGTAAACACAGCAATTAGCCAGGCACATTCCTGCATTTGCAGTTATTTGCATTTGTTTACTCAAACTATCACCTATAGCCAAAGTCTCTGTGAGACATGGAAGTCCTTACAGCAAGAACACAACATATCCAAAAAAAATCCCCAACATTGAGTAAATTGTAAATATGACAAACTGTTACACAATGTTTAGGAACAAAGGTAACACTGTAATGTAAACATATTTTGTTCTATAAAAGGTGACCAAAGTTATGATCCATGGTCCACATTGAGCTTGTACATTCCTGTAAATATGCTTGAATGTTCCTCACTGACATCAAAGGGGTAAGGTCAAAGAAGCCGGTACATGGAAATAGGCAGTCGAAGCTGCTGACATTAGCTCTCTTATAAAGATTACTTGGGGTAATTTAGAATTACATATTAAATCACTTCTAAATGCCATATGATGACAGACCGAATATGTCAAGGTTCTCAAAAAAGTTTACAGTGAAACAAATTTTTATTGTCACAGTATAGATGGCCCTTTAACACAATGGACAGTTTGTGATCACCTCTCAAAAATACATTCCTGAGTGACCGAAACATATTAAGTATTTGACTTCATATGTTTCCTAAGATTGAGAGTATTATTAAATTCATTCTGTAAATAGTACGGAAAAGTAGTATGTAGGTAATAAATATATGTTTTTTATGGTTAAAGCCCCTCACTTCATAATGTAATTGTTTCATTTCCTTGGTAATTAACCATTACCGTAATGCACGATCTTTGCACAACGGTAATCTTTATAAGAGAGCTAACGTCCGCAGCTTCGACTGCCTATTTCCAAGTATCAGCTTCATCTACCGCGGTCCTGAGTAGGAAATCAACATGAGACATGGACAGGTGCTTGTGAACTGTTTTCAAAAACTTAAAACAAGATGCCAGGGCAGACTGAGCGCTCGGTTGTGAAGTGCTATTGGGGGCTTCCCGCTAGCTTAGCTGAAAGCCTCAACCAGGTCAGCCTTCAGTTGTTAATATTTCCTCCCCAGCACCTCACCCTTCGAAGGCACCACCGTTTTCGTCTGTTGCTCACAGGAGCCCTCCATGTCAAGGACAGACCTGGTGATAAAGTACAATTACTTTGACAGTGTGAATCCAGCAGCTTTGTAGCTCAACTCTGTCACAGACGAACAAGTAGCTAGCAGATGCTAATGCTCCTCCATCCTCAGCCACTTCAGTGTAAATACAGAGACTTGAAGCTGACCCATCAGGCTTTAGGTCAGTGTAAGAAACACCCCCCTTATTGGAATAAACTTTGTTACTTGTTAATACTTGTTAATCTGGAAATAAATCTGATGTGGAAATGTGGAAATAAATAAATGGGGGGATAAATAAATATAAAAATAAATGTGGTTTCGTGATCAATAATACCACCCCCAGTTCAGGAGTACTTAGAGTAAAACATCTTCAGTAGAGAAAAAAGTCAGGCTGAGTCTTAATTTAGTCTCACCTCAGCGGAGCGTGGAGAAGACCTGTGTCCCAGGCGTTCTGCCTCTCTTCTGCAGACAGGCTTGCTTTATTCAATCCACATGATGGCTCACAGCACATACACACCAATACATTTGCTGATTTCTTTCCCCACACACACATTTCAGTGCATCTTGCGAGATAAGGGGTACCTGGCAGAGCCTGGTCCTGCAGCTTCATCTCTAATTAAAACACTCCATATTTGGTAGGTGCTGGTACTACACATCTCTGAAAAACAACTCTATTAAAATCTGCAGGCCCATCTGCAAGCCTCGGTTACTTTTCAGCAAGCATAAAACATTTAATCACATTAAAAATCCTCAATAATCCCCCTTTTGAACTCTCTTAAGAGTTCAATATAAGTCAAAGCAGTGCACACCGTTAGTAGCTAGAGAGTAAATAAACCTATCAAAAATCATAATCATGTTAGAAAAGCACACCTCAAAAAATTTTAAAGTACTTCAAACCCATCCTCTTCATTTTCTTCCACTGGTTCTTCTTCTAAGAGAGCAATCATCATGTGTGCAGAGTCCTGGGGAGCAGGGGAGATGGCCGTGGTGATTAATCTGTTAAGGAGGGCGCGTAGGCATGGGATGCAACAGCATCCGCACGTGACCATAATGGCTGTAAACACTGCTAGGGACACCATTATAGACATAACTAAACTTTTATATTTACCAAACATATTAAGCCAGGAGTCCCACATTTCTTGGTCCACTCCTGAATGTTATACCCTTCGTGATATTCTATCTGTCCGTCCCTGCCTTCTTCCGGCCAGACCAATCGAGTGATCCAAATTATCATGTGTGTTTTGTTTTTTCTGTTACCTGTAACAGGTAATAATCATTCTATGCTACTGTAAGTAAGTTGATCCCTCTTTCAGCTGTTTAGGCGAGTCCCACTGCCCTCAGGAGTCCCCATAAAAATACAGCCAAGATTATACACCAAAAAACGATAAGCACGTGGAGCCAAGCGGTTGTCCTTTTTTGCTTCAAAGTTGATTAGATATACAAGTGATTATTTAGTCTGCAGAGGTGAAAACAGTAAAATGATAATAGTTACAACAAAGGTTTTGCTCTTCTTAACCTGGCACTTCCTTTCCCCCTCTCTGGCTCCTGGCAGCTGGGAAGTGTGGTTTCGCTCTTTGTCTTTGTAGCCGTTGGCTGGCCTTCTGTTCCTCCTCCTGGTCGTCTACTTCTAGTCCCAGTCCTCTTCACCTTTGTGGATTCAGGGGTCGACTACCATGAACCCTGTGATTTGGCCGGGGATTATTCTGCCCCACTATTTGGCCTCCTCACCTAATTGGAGATCTTTTTGTGTCTCAGAGAGGGATCTCTGAGGTCCCTCCGTGGGGGCGCACTGGCTCCAGTGATACCAGGTGTCTCCTTTCCCCTTTAGGCGGACGGCGTGAGACGTCCTCTCCACCACCTGGTATGGGCCCGTCCACCTGGGTTCTGACCACTTTCTCTTAGTGACCTTTAGCAACACCCACTCGACTTCTGGTGAGCTGGTGACCTCCGTTTCGTCTCTTTGGTCCTGGACCTGCTTGGAAAACTGAGATACCACACTTTGCAATATGTTAAAATACACTCTTTTACTCAGTTTCTCATTTTCATCTGCAGACAAAGGTAGTTTAGTGCTGGGCCCAGGAAATTAGTAGTTCATGTGTAGTAAACCCCGTGGCTGTGTTCACTGAACACCTGATAGACATAAGGGCTAGTGGTAGTGCTTCAATCCAATTCATTTTAGTCTGTGCACAGATTTAGCCAATTTGTCTTTTAGAAGATTGATTCATTCTTTCCACTTTTCCTTGAGACTGTGGATGAAAGACTGTCCCAAATTTGTGTTTCAAGCCCAAGGGTTTTTCAACTTCCTGCAAATCTTTGTTCTTAAAGTGTGTTCCGTTATCTGATCTGATCTTTTCAGGGAACCCATGTTGGGGAATGTAGTGGTTTATCAGAATCAGAATCAGCTTTAATGGCCAAGTATGACACATACAAGTATGACGCATACAAGGAATTTACAGATACAGTACAACCTGTCCAAGATCATTACAAACAACAACAAACAGATCTATGTCACTGTTGGGCATGCAGCCACCGAGCGGCGCTCCCGTTTATGAAACGGCAGGCATTTGACTACCGTTCTACTGTCCTCTCCATATTGTCTAGCATTACACTAGCATACATTAACACTACTCTTTCTCCCCCTTTTTTCTGGAACAAAACGCCATTCATCCTTTCCTTTGTTCCAGAAACATCCAGATGTAACAGCAGACTGTAAGTAGGGGTGACCAGTTCAGTTGCTGTGGACAGACGTTTGTTTGAGCGTAATGAAAGCCTCCTCTGCAGCTTGAATCCATTTCAGAGGAGCAGACAGATTTCTCATGCCTAGCTCCCTGACGAGTTCCCTTAATGGTTGTGTTAGGCCTACATAATCTGCCACAAAGTTTCTGCTGTATCCCGTTAGGCCCAGGAAAGACAACATTTCTTTCACTGTGTGTGGTAGTGGATGATGTAAAATAGAAGATCTATGTTCAGGGGAGAGGGTGACCCCCTTTTGGGATACCATTCTCCCTAAAAATGACACCTGTTGTTGAATAAAATTTAATTCGAACTGCAAGTTATTAAAAATTGTTAAACCTACTTATTATTTTGCATAATCACGTTAAATCCCAAATATGTTTAAATCCTGCAACCATACATTATCAATTTGCAAAAAAATAAGTCCTAAATTGTGTATTTCCCTGAACCAATCTGCTACACAGACTTGGTTTGCCTGTCATAGTCATCCCCTATTTAAATTACATTTATTTTTGATTAAAAGATTTTGCTTTATATCCGGTGGTTCATTAGGTTAAAAAGAGTCATAATCTGAAAAAGAATTAGCCTAGAATGTTGGTAACTGTATTAAATTTTGCTATATCATATTCCCTTATTAATAATACTTTGGTCTCATAATATAATGTTTGTTTTTCTCTTTTCTGTGTCCTGAGTACCCCTGCAGAATGTGTCGTCCAATTAGAGATTAGTTTCTGCCAGTTACCTCAGCCTTATTTAGTATCCATGTTGATAGGAGGAGTATATACCAACATTACCAAGTATGTCATTTTAATAACATAACAATACAAATGCACCATCTAAAATGCAAAAACTAAACTATTATTTAACATTGAAATATAAGGTAAAAGTTACTTCCCGATTTCTGTGTTCTTTTATTGGACATCCACTCCTTTTCAATCTAATCCAACTGTATTGTGCTGAGAAATTATTTCACCCATCTAATTAAAATAATCCCTGGGGAAAGAGCAAATCCATCTTATTTTGGTGCAACACCGTTGTTATTCCTGAAAACTAAACAAAAATACCTCCCTCATTGATGGGTTTAAAAGCAAGAGCAGGCTCAAGACTTTACTTTTTGTCTACAGTTCAACTGATTACTATCCATTTGCTTGTTCAACCAAATTGATTCTTTTATTTACTTATTTTATTTATCAACTTTAAGACATACTTATGTCTGTTTTACTATGTCTCTTTTTAAATGTTATCCATTATTCTATTATCCATTTCAGCTTTTTAATCATCTTAATCCGTGAAGCACTTTGATTCATTCTTTCTGCTAGAAATCAAATACAATTCTGACTTACTTTTGATTTAGCTGTGCCATTACAAGTCATCCCATCTTACATTTAGTACATCCCTGTGGATGAAACGTAAAAATAAAGATATCATTTAAGTAACCGTTACAGTTGTGCATTAATAAGGAATGTATCCTTTGTATTCCTTAGGTGTTGAATTTGCTATCTAATTAAAAAAAAAAAATTTCTCTCTCACCAGCCAGCAACCCCATGCTATAGGCCCAGTTCTTCCTTCCACCCAACTTTCCAAATTTTGTTCCCGGTAAATGGTGGTGTCTAACCTGGAGATAATTCTGGGGAAGGCATGGGGGTTTCAGAGTTCAACCAACCAGGGCCACCTTCGATCAGAAAAACAGAAACTCTTGTGGTTAGTTCAGCAACAGTGACAATGAATCAGCAGCCTTTGATCGTCACTTCTTCAGCAGAAATTGTCAATTTTACACCAGCCAAGTGGATTCACACATATTGTCCTTGAAAGTTCAGTTCAGCATGAGGAAATGTGCTCTTTTTTGAGGGTGCCCCCTGCTTCACCCCTGAAAATATTCAGTCACTGTTGCCCCCCTTGTTTTGGGAGCAGAGCACAAGACAGAAGAACTTCTGCGCTGGTTGTATAGATTTTTCTTTCTTTGGCAGTTATGGCAAGCACCTGGCACTATCCGCCATCAGCCCAGCACCCCCTCCCGTCACATCTCCCCAGGAACATAATTTACATCTCTAGAATGTTATCTGAGGGGTCCTCTGTTGGCGGAATGGGAAAGCGACAAAGAGAGAAAAAATATATAATTAGAGGAAGAAAAAGACAGACAGAGAATCGATCCTCTCAGCCTATTCAAATCCACTTTTATTTAAACTTTTTATTTTCATATTCATTAATCTCCTTCCTCAAAAGCTGAATTCATCTATCTTTTCCACTCAGACTGCCTATGTGGGCTCTATTTTACTTTTATTTTAATCAGTTATATTAGCAATAATTCCTTCAGTATTAGGTATGGTAAAAATATACTAATTTATAGGTTTGCTCTCTCCAACAGGGATGTTCATTAATCCTTATATGTCTAATTAAACTGTTGTTCTAATTCTTCCCCTGCTTATTTTAATTAATGTTTCCTGCATTTTTCATCCAATTTATATGCTATCTCTGCTCTTCCTTCTGCTTTCTTTTCCTCTTCTCTTGCTTAGGTTCCTCCCGTCTAATTTCTGTTGCGTCTGTCACACTCCTTGTAAAAATTCATCTTTCAGGCATAACTGCTTGATCTTTTTGACCCATGATATAGAGGTTATTCCACTTAACCATCTTTAGACACGTACTGTTCATCCTTGAAGCCCCCCTTTTTTTACTTTCAAAATGTTTTTTTGTTTTTTTAAACATATGTGAGTCATTATCATTCCTTATACTTTATCAATTCAATGCCTTTCTCTATTTTGTCAATTTGATAAATGTCTCTTTCATCTCATGTGTAAATTAAATATTTATAAAGATTGACCATCGCAATCTTTTATCAACACACTTAGTTCTTTTTAGTGATTTAACAATTTTATATTTATTTAAATTAAAAATGTACTTGCTTTTCAATCTGTCCTGTATCAATACAGCTTGTATTTTTATTCTTATTTAGCCAATTTAATCCTGTTTCAGAAACCAACTATAGACATATTCCTAAACTATTCAAATTTTTGCACCGTCCTCCATTTTGCAACTTGGTTCAACTTGTCGCTTGCTTCAGTTGCATGTAGTTATCTCGAGCTTCAGAATTCTTCTACCCTATTTTTAATAGGATCGCAGATCTGATCATTAGTGAGAATTTTCGGTTTCTTTTGAGCTGGTTCAGACACATTCTGAACAGCGTCCTTTAAAGGTATTTTATAATCCATTGAAAAATCCTTCTTTTACTTAAAACAATAAAAATAGCAATACATCTAGACCGTTCAACATGAAAAAATGCAAATTCTTGAATTTACTATAAAAACTCCTGCTTTTGAATTCAGAATTCTTCTATTAAATCTTAAACTAAAACTTACCAAATTAGACTCGCTTAGGAGTAACTGCTTTTACTTGTTTGTTTTTAATTGTCACACGAATTATTGTCTTAATCACTGTTAATGCTTTCTTGTATTAAATACTGAGCTTTCTTCAGCAAAATTAGTAATTGAACTAAACCTGTGTTTTTTACTCATTTGTCCCTACATTGTTGTATTTTTCTTGATTAGTTTCTTATTGTAACTGCTCATTTGTATTTTAATCATAAGTAAAGCACCCTGGATTGAATTGTGTTGTAAGTGTGCTATACAAGCAAAACTGCCCTGGCGCGCCTTCTTTTTGATTAAGACTAATTTAAATGTTATCAAGTATTTGTCTTAATAGTATTTCTTAATTCCCCCTTTACCAAGCTTCTATTTTTTTTTTTATAAATAAAATATTAAATCCAAATTAAACAAGCCAAATCCACATTTATTTAAGTTTGACAAGGTAGCTGTTTGCATAATTATTTAATCTCTTATGAGTTACTCCTGGTCGTTTTCAAGAGGCGTTTCCAAACTTAAATCGCTCCTCTGAGCTGTTTTTTTTTTTTTTTTGTATCTATTTTTTTTTCATTCACAATTGATCTTAAGAGTGAATGCCCCAAGCCGAAGCTTAGTAAAGTTAAAAGGCTTTATAAACTGATGTTTAGCTTCTTATCAAGTTATTTTTATTCAGAGATTTATCAAAAAACCCAAGATTCTTGAACAGACTCCGCTCGCTGCGAGCTCCCCCAGCAAAGAGATTCAGTCTGGTGCTAACGTTAGCCCTTTTCGGCTAACGTCGCTTAAAACAGTTAAACTCTACCACGAAACTACTCAACAAAATAGCAACACATCCTTCGGTAAATAAAGGACTCCACACCTCAATTTCAATTCCCATCAGCGTAATTCACACCACTTTTTCCAGATTTCAATGTGGCACAAAATTAGACGTATCCGTCACAAATTCAGCACGGACTGAAACGCGTACCCAACATCAGTTCCGCTATCTATATATTCTAGAGTGTTTAATTTCTCTTATCCATTCATATATTCTTATCCATTCATATATTCTTAATAATAGTTTGTACTCGAGTTTTTACTAATGATAGTCCTTTTTTTTAACACGAACCCAAAAGTTCAGCTCACCTCTCAACCTCCTGCTTTCATACAAAGCCGAAATCTCACACACACACACACACACACCAGCGCTGAGATCCCTCTCTCACACACACCTTCTCCTCACTTTCTCTCTCCTCTCTGTGATTCTATTTTCTTAAAACACCCTTTTACTCACGTTTTTGGGACTTGAACCCTCAACACTATATTAAAATTCTACTCGTATCACCCACTTCTAGATAATTTATAAACCTCAGTTACTTGAAGTCTAGACACAATAAGATTTTTGGTAAAATCCAATGAGCAGAAGAAAAGGTCTGCTTATCTTCTTTTGCGTGCACGCCTTTGTGTCAGTCTCCTTTCGCCTCGGTCAGTTTCAAATCAGCTCCAAAGAATCCTTTTTAGGATCCCTTCTCTTTTATTTCAAAATAGAATTTTGGAGATCCTACCTCCAGGGCCTCAAACCCAGCTCTATAACCCGGTTATAGTACTTTTCTCGTCAGAAAAATATTAGGACGCCACTCCAAGATAAAACATTTATCAGACCCCCGGCCTGCCGTAACCCGGTTACGTTTCTAACATTTATCAGACCCCTGGCCTGGTGCAACCCGGTTGCTTTTCTCAATGCAGTATTCCTCCCGGAGGATTTAAGTGTGTAACCCGGTTACCACACAACTCTATGTTCAGTAACCCTGTTACTTTATCTCATACCTCGTTTTTCTCCACTGCAGTAAATTTAGGAACTTCAGGTAGCTACTTGAAGTCTGACACAAAAAACTTTTTTGAACAAAGCCAATGAGCAGAACAAAAAGTCTGCTTACCTTATGAAATTGCCGGCATGATTTGTGTCAGTCTCCGTTCGCTTTGGTCCGGTCCAAATGGTCTCCAAGACTCCTTTTCTGTGACGAAAATCCGGGTCACGGCACCAAATTGTTGTGGTCAATAATACCACCCCCAGTTCAGGAGTACTTAGAGTAAAACATCTTCAGTAGAGAAAAAAGTCAGGCTGAGTCTTAATTTAGTTTCACCTCTGCAGAGCGTGGAGAAGACCTGTGTCCCAGGCGTTCTGCCTCTCTTCTGCAGACAGGCTTGCTTTATTCAATCCACATGATGGCTCACAGCACATACACACCAATACATTTGCTGATTTATTTCCCCACACACACATTTCAGTGCATCTTGCGAGATAAGGGGTACCTGGCAGAGCCTGGTCCTGCAGCTTCATCTCTAATTAAAACATTCCATATTTGGTAGGTGCTGGTACTGCACATCTCTGAAAAACAACTCTATTACATCTGCAGGCCCATCTGCAAGCCTCGGTTACTTTCAGCAAGCATAAAACATTTAATCACATTAAAAATCCTCAATAGTGGAAATACATAAATAATTGGGGAGATAGAAAAATATATGTAAAGAAAGATTAAAAAATGTAGAGATCAATGAATAAATATGGATTTAAATAATTCAGTAGATGTGTAAATAAATTAATTAATAAATGTGCAAATAAATACATAAAAGTGGAAATTAGTGAATAAATGTGTAAATAAACATTTCAATACATAAATGTGGACATAGAAAATTCAAAAATAAATAAATAAATGTGTAAATAAATAAGTAATGAATGTGAAGATAAACATAGCAACAAATAAATAAATATATTAATAAATGTGCAAATAATTATGTGAATAAATAATAATTAAATGTTTAAATAAAAAATACATATGAAAAAAAATAAAAATGTTAAATAAATGTGGAAATATGGTACTAGTTCTTTCATGGATTCCCAAATATTTTTATTTAGTTACTTCTTTATTTATTTTTATAGATTATATTGAAACATTTATTAATGAATTACCATATTTATTTATTTAGTTCTTTATTTAATTATTTACAAATGTATTTTCAAACTGATTTATTTTTTTAACTCTATATTTAATTATCTCTTTTTATTTATATATTTACAAATGTATTTTACTTTTTTTTATTCCTGTATTTATTTATTTGTTCCCAAATTGATGTATTTCTTAAATTTATATCCACATTTATTTATTTATTGTCAATTACGGCAGAGTTGGTCCTCCATACTCTGGTTAATGCATTCATTAGCAAATTTGACATTTTCATTTTTATTGTCCTGGCGCTTCATATTATGTACATGTTTATATTCATTTGACAGTGCCAACAAACTAAAACTATGTTACAGTATATGCACCTTTCTTGCATGTATAGTTCTAGTTATGGTGGAATTTCAGTTCATTTCACCAGTATAATTATGTGTAATAGTATAAATCCCTAAGAATTAGGGCTGTCAAATGATTAAAAGCTTTAATCTAATTGTCATATTGTTTTTTTTTTTTTTTAGGCGACTTAAAAGCAGCAGAAAGACAGACTCGGAGGCAGAGAGGTGAGTGTAACGGTGTGTCCACACTGAACGTGATAGGAGGGAATATAAAGCGCGACACACGCCTAGCTGTTCGCGTGCACATTCGCACCTTAAAGCGTGTACAACGCGAACTGGTCGCGCTTCAAATATCGTATTTTCACGCGCAAACTGGCCTTCAGCGGAGCTGGGGCCAGAGTGCATCTGCAGTGGATTGGGGACCGAGCTGACGGAGGACAGCGTGTCCGGCCCGGGCTTCAGCGCAGCTGGGGCTACAGTGCAGCTGGCGGAGGAAGACCGAGCTGACGGAGTACTGCGTGTTCGGCCCGGGCTTCAGCCGAGCTAGCCTGGGGCTACAGTGCAGCTGGCGGTGGGTTATGGACCGAGCTGACGGAGGACAGCGTGTTCGGCCCGGGCTTCAGCGGAGCTGGGGCTACAGTGCAGCTGGCGGTAGATTATGAACCGAGCTGACAGAGGACAGAGTAGAGTACGTGTTCGGCCTGGCCTCCGGTAGAGCTGGGACTGCTGCACTGGGGGTTTGGTGAGCTACGGATACAGTCTAGCTACAGCAGAGGGATCCATAAACAGCAGCGAGCCCAGTGTTGCCAACTCCTCAGTAAGGAAAGTAGCTATTGGCTGTCCCAAAAGTCGCTAGAAGTCGCTAAATGACGTCATCGCCTAATCTGCATAATTGGCAATTTGCAAATAACTGTAACGGACGCTGTAGGAGAGAGGAATAACGTCGTGGGAGAGACTAAAGTGAGTAAAAAACACCCTAAATATGTTTAGAACTACAAATGTACAAAAATAATTTCAACATTAACAACATTTAATGATTTTAATGCTTTGTCTAGATCCACATTACACACATCAGTTTTGTCCTGTATTGTTAAATGTTATAACAGCAAATTTAATCAAAAGATTGTTCTGTAGGGTGAAATTGCTAGCTCTACAACCAACCCTCCTCCTTTATCCGGGCTTGGGACCGGCAAAGTGACCCAAAAGACACACTCTGGCAGAGTTACTTAGGTTTTTTTTTTTTTAAGTTGTTTTTTTTTTTAAGTTGTGCTGAGCTAGCTAGCAAGATCTTATGTCACAGAGAGGTAGGCTACACACACAGTGGACGAGGTGAATAAGTGACTGAGCTGCTGAGGTTGTGTGAGTCAAATGCAGTGATTTATTTGTGTGACAGCGTCACAGCAAAGAAACGTTTACATTTAAATCCCGCTCTGCAAGCCAGCGGCGGCTTTCTTTTGCGCAAGCGCATTTCATTTGCAGTCCGGACGCCGAGTGGTGAGGGTCTCCTCTCTCTCTCTCTGCTCCGCCCATAGACTGTAGATGGGACTGCTGCGCAAGGCTACTGTGAGACTGGCCGCCTGTAAGTGCTTTGGGACGGGCTCACGTTGAGGACAGTAACTGCAGAACAATACGTGCTTCACGCCAGAGTCTCCAAAACACCAGATAAGTCTCCAATAACACCAGAAAAAGTCGCTAGATTTGTCGCTAGTCGCTTTTTTGAAAAAAAGTCGCTATAGGGGTCTGAAAAGTCGCTAAATCTAGCGACAAAGTCGCTAAGTTGGCAACACTGAGCGAGCCTCTCATAAACACCGGCTCCTCGCTGCCTGGAGAACATGATCTGCTTGCCCAGTTTGTGCCGTGAAGGTCCAAGCTTTGCCTGGCGAACACCAACTAGATTTCTGAGCAGCTGTCAATCTGTCTGCGGCTCGTAAACGTTTATAATATTTGAGCAGCGTGGGACGTGGTGCGGGAGCTTCTACCAGGAAACCAGGTGAGGAGGCTGTTTCTAGGCTGACTTCTAGGCCAGCTTCAGCAAGCTAATTTCTAACCAATCCAGGCTAATAGACAACTGAGGGAGTTGACAACCCAGTGGAGAGCCAGTGTCTCTAATGTAAACAGAAGTGAGTACTCTGCTTTTTTTCCCTGCTACCTCCAACAAATCAGTCACTGATGCCGGCCTATCAGTCACTGATGCCAGCCTATCAATAGTCAGTTCTGTTGCTGGCTTCGGAATGGATATTAGCTCCTGCGGTTGGGAAGTACTCTTAATACCTTAATACCTATTTTGTAAAGGCGACCCTTCACTCATAAAAAGTTTACGGCTTTCAAAAGTCTGGAGGCCTGAGATGATGTTGATTCAAGGGGAGTTGGGCCAATCTCTGCAAAACAGAAAGCTGTGTTTGTGCTAAAAGCGGAGGTCAGACAAGCAGAAACACAGCGTGATTTGTATCATCTGTGGGGAATTGCAAAGGAGAATTGCAAAATCCTCAACGCGACTGGAAAATTGGGTAAGTCCTTAAAGATTAGCATCCTTATTTATTTAAGGAAATATTATCGCTGTTGTACAAGTCAGGTTGTGCTGTTGTGATTCAGTGGTGTCCGGTCTCAGGCGAAAAACCGAATATAACCGCTTATGCAATTCTTTTTTTACTCCAGTCTTGGAGAAACATGCCATCATGTAGCAGCTGATTAAATTAGAAGCAGGTGTTAGGATAGGATTTACAGTTGCTGCTACAGCATAATAATCAGGTGCTGATTGCGATGTGGGACATCTGTATCGGAACGCTAAATACAACGCAGAAGATTGTAAATCTTATTTTATATTTTACGCAAATATTCTCTGAATAACAAACACGTGATCACCATTTAAAATAAATGGTGCATATTTTTTCAGAAAAATGAATGTCTCCTTGTTCATGCCCTTTAGTCAATGGTTAGACTACTAATTAATTTCTAGTTACTTTTGAGTATTCTGATTGCCACCTACTGACCTGTCTTGTTATGGCTGTAGTATCCGTAGTCTCAATGTGCTATACAAGCAATACCTATGCAGGTACGTGACTAGTTAAAAGCAGGGATCTATTCCTAAACAGGCCTACCAGGCCCAGGTTACCAAGAGCCCTGGTGCTCTACACGTATAGGCTTCTATAACATAGGCTTGTATTGGCGTTGTTCATCTCATGTCTGAATAATGTCATTTATATCCACAAAAGTCATCAGAATATTTAATGCAATGGACTATTTAACAAAATGTTCCCCCAGGGGAGCATACCCCTGGATCTCGCTTAACATTACATTGATCAGCCAAATGTCTATATCAGCCTCATAATCTTAAGGAATGAATTCTTTACAGTTTATTGACCATAAACATTGCAATATGTGTGTGTTGAACAAGAAAGACAACGGGTACTATAAAAAAAACAAGATTTATTTACAGGAAAAATAAGAAAAACATTTTAATCACCAAACTAGAAAAAGAACACACTACTGATTTAAAATAAATGAATAGTTTAAAGTAAAAGAACACAAAACATGGATATGTAATAGGATGAATAATCATTAATTCTGATATAGTTCTGGAGGGATTGGGGTCCTTTAAGAACCAAAGCTTGATCTGGAAATGCTGGAATACGGCTGAATTAGTTTCACTTATTGTAATTAGTTTACCTAATTTAGCACAAGTGGTTTACCTTTAAACCAATAAGCAATGTAAGAAAACAAAACATTCTTTGGATTAAGACATGTCTTTTTTTAAATTCTCTGGATAAGGGTAATTAACCTTTGGAGAATTATTTAATTTATGGCTTGATCATGACAGTAAAACAATCTAATTCCCATATTTTGATCAAATAAGGGGAGTTCAAACATGGCTAATGAGATTAGTTTCTGTTCTTAAACAATCTATTTTTAAACCAAGTTCTTTTTTAACCATTAATAGCAATCTTTGTTTATGAAGCGCCGGCCTAAACCACACGTGGGCTTCTTTAGTTGTAGCTGTTTGCAACGCATGTGGGACATTTAGAGTGGCTCAAATACATTTATTAAACATTAAACACAAAAGGGGAAACTCCTGTCTGATTGAGTAGCTCAAATTACAGGGTTTAAAACGACTATTTGTCAGGAAGTCTTTAAATAAACACTGATTAAAACTTCAAGCCGTGGCCTGGTTTACCCAAAGATAGCAGATGAAACTTTTCTCAGTTAACAATAAAAAAAGAAACACCTCTAAAATTAGCTATCCTAACTAATTTGCCTCTGCCCAAACACCTTATGAAAGTTTAAAGTCCTCCGAGTTGCTTCACATCGATCAGGAAAAGGGGACCTCCAGGGAGTGTTAGCCAACAGGCTAATCTGGCTAGCAGCGGTAGGAAGCTCCTGGCTCTGGCTTCTCCTGGCTGGCTGCGTGGCAATCTGCATGCACCTTTTTAACAGTACCTTTTTGGAGCTCTCCAGTTCGCCATTCACCTCTTATCGGCTTGGTGGCTAACTGGGGATTCTGGTTGGTTCGGCTCTTGGCACACGTGGCCCACAGCTCCCGTTTCTCAGCAGTTGGCAGCCTGAAAATCAGAGGGGTTTCGTCAGGCTCTGGGGATCAACAACGTCTTTTTCTATCAATGTTCAAGATTCACTTGGATTGGTCTTTGGGTTCCTTTGGAGCAGGTTTCTGCCAGAGACTCTGTCCTTCCTCCATCAACTAAGGAAGATGGTTGGAGATGATCTTCTGTTGGTCCCCGGCCGGCAGAACGCAGAAGAAAGAGCAGCTGGACAAACACCCCTATTTTTAGATTTCCACGCTTCCACTTATTGTGGGGCTAGAGCAGAGTAGTGCCACCTGTTGGATGTGTGTGTGACCCAACACTTGTTTTCTTAAAACTTAACTGTGATAAGCTTGTACTGGATAACTGGATAACCTGGATAACTTTAATACATTTTAATGGAACTTTTTTAATTACAAAAATACTTCTATATAACTGACTGATAAAGCAACACCAAAGAGTTTTTTTTTACCTTAAAATAATGTTTCCGAACTTGTTTCAGTCGTTCATTAACTCATAAAAGGGTGAAACATGTCTTCCACATTCGCTTTGAGGCCCTCAATCGACCTTAACGGCAGTATGTAAGTTTGGGTTGTCAGGTAGCGGTTTTGTAGTTCAAATGAGACTACAAATGCGACTTACGGCTACACTGAATACGGTCGGTGGAGCAATTTGCAAGGCTCTCTAGGTGGAGCATACTCGGCAAGTACATATACAGTAAATGGAAGATACCTGGCAGGAGGTAGGTTGAAAAATTCTCATCATGACTGAGCCTGCAAAGAAAAGGAAGAGTATGTCGGAGGAGGTGGAGAAAAGAAAACGGGAGCATGATAGAGAAAGAGCTCAAACTAGAGTGAACATTGGACCAGCTTTCACTCATAGGCGAGAGTTGAGGGAGGCTACAAAATGCGATAATGATGGTCACTTGGCTTTGTTACTGCTGGACTTGTAAGTAAGACTCCCCCCCCCCCCCCAACAATGTACATAGATCTGTGTATGATACATTGAGGAAGGAGAGGATTCCTGAAATAAATTATGAACTTATTATGGTAACTGTATGAGGCTCACATACTTGTAGGCATGAATCGTAATTTAGAACTTTAGTCACACACACAAAAAAAAGTAACATGGAACTTAACGGTGTAGATTTACCCAACTAATCCAATAATATTGTAACACTGCAGCCACTAAAACAGTCTCTGAACCTTTTTTACAATAACATTCTCAAGATTTTCACAGACAATGCAAATGGACATTATAAAACTAAACTGTTAGGCAATACGTTTTCTTTTTTTCTTCATCCTTGTGTAAACGTATCTGGCTAATTCTAGACCGTTTCAAGAGTATGTCAGTTTCACCAACTTTTCACACAAAAATAAATGGCAAACAATGTCATTATTATGTTTTATTTAGTTTTCATACTTTCATAAAGTCATGCAACATATTCTTCCTTGTCACTGGACATCATTATTTACAAAGCCAGTCCAGGATAGCCCACAAACAAATAACGTCTGTGTGACGTGACGGTAGGCTTAATTATTTACGACATGGGAAATGGACAATTCCGCTAACGACCTGTAGGGGTATCGGACAGCAAAAAGTCGTTGGTGTTGCTTTAATTTATGAAATTGTTCAAAAACGTAAATCTCTGAAAATATTATTAATTTTTATATTTAAATATATTAACATTATTACAGAAAATATTTAGCCAAAGAAGGTATTAACTTCACAAAATGTGCAATTCAGAAAAATACCAATATAATGGTAAAAGACAAAAAGAAAAGAACAGAGCCCTGTATTACATATATCCTCCAGAGACATGGCACATTAATGTGTGTCATTTATAGTTGACATTTTTTTCACCTCAATCATCTTTAACTACGTTGAGTTATCCTATTAAGCCCTACTGTATTTTTTCGAGTACATCTTGGGCTTTTTCAGTGATGTGTCATTTCAAAATGGCTGGCTTACCAGCAACATTTTATGGAAATGTGAGTGAAAAATAAAAATAATAGTTTGCTATTTTTAACATGTAATTATGTATATAATTGTAAATTAACATGTCAATAACTATATTTTGACCTCTGACAAAAATTTAATGATTCATCTTTTGATATAACATTGCTTTTATGGATGTCTACTGTGAAGGACACCAGGACAGTTTTAGTGGATTGGATGACTTCATCATTGTAGGAGAAATACATGAAACAGAAAAGGTTCTATACAAGATAGCTGAGGGAGATACAGATTTGGAACTTTCAGATGAAGAAAATGATGAGGATGAGTATTATCCTGCGATTGGGGAAGATGATGAGGGCAAGAGGAGATACAGTAGAATCTGATGAAGGAAAAGACTCAGAGCCTGAATACCATCTTTACACTCGCACCAAACCTGATAATAAAATCAGCATTACAAAGTTTTAAAAAAGGCTCAACACAATAACTAGAAATGCCAATAGTATTTTCCTTGAGAAAGTAGAACAACAGAAAACAAGAAATAAGAAACATTGTAAAAAACCGTGGAAGCAAAAGATCAATGGATTATGATAACTTAGACATGTTGACTGTAAAAACTATATTAAAATCTGTTATTGAACCATTCACTTAAATTTGTAATCTGTCACTATTTACAGGAATCTTCCCTGATTTAATTAAAATTGCTAAGGTGGTTCCATTATTTAAGAGTAGTGACAAACACATTTTCACTAATTATAGTGTTTGCATCAAGGTTGGATAAATTCATACAAAAAAATAACAATTTAAACCATGGACAGTATAGATTTTGGCCCAAACATTCAACAGCAATGGCAGTAATGGATTCAGCAGATAAAATATAATCAGCAATGGACAATAAAAACTATTTCATAAGTATTTTTATTTAAAGAAAGCATTTGATGTAATTGATCATTCAAGGTTACGTCATAAATTACATCGGTATGGAATAAGAGGTGTGGCTCATCAATGGCTAAATAGTTATTTAGACAATAGGAAACAGTTTGTTCAAATAAATGATTCTAGATCTGAATTGAGTGATATTCATTATGGAGTGCCACAAGGGTTGGTCCTCTGACCTAAACTGTTCATATTGTTTAGTAATGACCTTATGGATGTGTATAATCTACTTGGTACAGTTTTATTTGCAGATGATACCACATTGTTTTATTCAGGATTAAATATACATGAAGTAACTCAAGTGATAAACAGTGAATTTATTAACGTTAAATGATAATTTATTAAAGTTAAATGGTTTGATATAAACAGACTGTCACTGAACCTTAACAAAACAAACTTTATACTGTTTAATAAAAAAAGCAAGCTGTGAAGTATCTTTAAGAATAGATGGAATGGAAATTCAAAGAGTAAAAGAAACCAAATTTCTAGGAGTCATGTTCGATGAGGATCTCACTTGGAAATCACATATAAGTTATATAAAGGGGAAAGTTGCCTAAGCCATAGCAGTATTATATAAAGTCAAGTTTCTACTAAATTCTTCATGATTATTAACGTTGTATCACTCACCGATTGAACCTTATTTAATTTATTGTTTAGAAATTTGAGGACCCACATGTAAAACCTTTACACAACCATTATTCGTTCTACAGAAAAGAGCTTTGAGGATCATTAATAACAGTAGCTGCAGAGATCACTCTAATCCATTATTCATTGGATATAAAATACTGAAATTTCATGACTTGCAAATAATGTAAAGAGCAAATACGAGTAATTTACCAACTAATATTCAGTAATATGGTGTAAGATTGTGGAATGCCCTTAACAGGGAAATAAAAAAATCAAGTCCACTTGATATATTTAAAAATTTATAAAATCAAATGTATTAAGTAATTTTTGTAAAAAGAGGCAGAAATTATAAGATTTTTATTCTTCTATCTATTCCTTTTCATTCAAGTGTTTTTTTTTCTTCCCAATATCTTTATGTATACTTTATTTGGTTGTGTTTATCATAATAATTCTTGAATTAAATAAATGTAATAATAAAATAAATGCTGGGTAAAACTGACAGTCTTAAATATATTTTAACCAGCTCAATAACACAACAGTTAACTTGTCTGAACTCGGCCTCGAACCCCCAATCACCAAATTATAAGTCAAAAACTTAGCCACTGAGCTATACTAGCTATGAGGCTATCCATTAGGCAAAACAGTGCAGTAGTTGCCGAATTCAAACATGATCAGAAGCCCATGAGAAAAATGAAATTAAAAACCAAAATAAAAGAATGTAATATTTCTGTAAATGGTGTAAGATTGTGGAATGCCCTTAACAGGGAAATTAAAACATCAATTCCACTTGATATATTTAAAAAATTTATAAAATCAAATGTATTAAGTAATAATGAAAAGGTAAATTAAAATTTCAATGATTATATTTGAAAATTACAAAGTGACTGAGTTTATAATATTGTATTTTTGACAGATAATTTTCTTTTGTAAAAAGAGGCAGAAAATTATAAGATTTATTTTCTTCTACCTGTTCCTTTTCATTCAAATGTGTTTCCCCCCCCCCCCAATATCTTTATGTATACTTTATTTTTTTATGTTTATTATAATTTTTCAATAAATGTAATAATAAAATAAATACTGGGTAAAAATGGCAGGTTTGATTCAAAATGGAGGTTTTGGACCATGGCTCTAAGAGACTTTTTTGTAGGGCGTGAGGCACTGCATAGGTGTCTTGAATGACATTGTGCTCTCTTAAAGTATGGCTTGGGGCTGGTGTTGTAGGGGGCGCTGTGGAGTAATCAGGCCACGACCACCAGATATGAGCCTGAATAATTCTCCGGGGATGGCTTTATTACCTTCATGTCGAATCTGGTAAAGATTCGAGTTTTGTGGAAATTAGAGCCAGACATATGTCCATGGCTTGACGGCGCACTTCGCCACACCGCCACAGCCACACCCTTTTGTGAAGATCCTCAGCATTGGACACATAGTTACCCCAACTGGTTTCCAGCTGCTGTGCAGCACTGTTATGCTAATTTACTCAACTGTGTAAATTCTGGAAATTTCAAGGCAAAACATTACACTTCCTGTTCTGATGGGGCGGGGTTAAGTGATGTCAAAATTTGACCATCTAGGATCATCAGTGACCTGATGAAGATCCACCACAGAAAATTTCACCAATCTGTGATGTTCCGAAGAAGAGTTATAACTGTTGGAATGTTTATGGCGAGTAGTCCAACTTTGAGGCCTAGCCACGCCCATCTGGATTGACGCAAAAAAATTATCTTGATAACTTTTGATTCCCAATGCCTTAAGTCTGTCTTTGCTTTTTTAGAAGTCTGTAAGTCAAAAACTATAGGAGTTCGATCAAATACAACGCCTATAAATGGAAAAAATGGCGTGTTTGATTCAAAATGTCCGACTTCCTGTTGGGTTTGGACCTTGGCTCCAGTAGAGTTTTTTGTAGGTGCTGAGGCACTGCATAAGTGTGTTGAATGACACAGTTCTAAGATAAAGTATGGCTTTGGGTTGGTGTTTTTAAGGATTCTAGGGGGCGCTGTGTAGTTATAAGCCACGCCCACCAGATATTAGCATAAAAAACTCTCCAGGAATGGACCAATATCCATCCTGTTGAAGCTGGTTTTGATTGGATCAGTTTTCTGGAAATTAGAGCCAAACGTATGGCCATGGCGTGATGCCTCAATTCGCCACGCTGCCACAGCGACACCCTTTTTTGAAAGGCCTAAGTACTTGACACAGAATTACCTTCACTAGTTTGCAGCCGCTGTGCAGCATTGCTATGCTAATATACTTGACTGGGTAAATTCTGGAACTTTCACAGCAAAACATTACATTTCCTGTTCTGAGGGGGCGGGACTTAATGATGTCACCATTTGACCATCTAGGATCGTCACGGACCTGATGAACGTCCACCACAGAAGGTGTTACCCATCTGTGACCTTTTGAAGAGGACTTATAACTGTTTGAATATGTTTGGCGAGTAGTCCAACTTTGAGGCCTGGCCACTCCCCTTCAACACATAAAAGTACTGAATTTTTTTATAACTTTTGATCCTCCATGCCTAAAGGCCATCTTGAGCAATTTTGAAGCTGATCAGTCAAAATTCTTGGGAGGAGTTCAATCAAATGTAGAGGCTGTAAATGGCAAAAAAGGGGTCAAAATTGCACGTTCAAACCTTCAGCTGCTCAAGCCTATGATGATGGGCTAATATTTTTAGGAAACATATTTAATGGTATTTCTCTTTATGCAGTGGAAACAAAAAGTTAGAAAAACTGTTGAAACAAATACGACAATCATGCTTCACAAACATTTTTAAATTTCACTTGATCTTTGAGATCAATCCTAAGAGGATGCCACCAATTCTTCTATTCCTAACTAAATATACTTCCCCTCTTTGGAAGTGTTTTGATTTATGCCAAGCACAGGAAACACTCAATAAAGTCCCCTGTTTACAGTGCAGTTGTTAGCTTTTAATGAGAAGAGGTCCACCCCTCTTTATCTCTTCTGCCCTCCCATTATCTCAGCGCAGTCTATAAGCATGCAGTTACCTTACGAGGTCTGATAATATCCCAATAGGCATTGAGCACTGATGGGCTTTTGGTACAGTTGCCTGTGTAAAGCCTTGCTATCAGGCAAAAACCTTTGATAAAAAAAGAAGAAAAGATGGATGCAGTCACAAAAACAGTGGGGCCTTGCTCTAAATATTCAGCAAATTTACGACCCCATCGAAGCATGACTTGTGACACGCCTAATTCCTTTTTGCTTTCTCCTCTCTGTCAGTTACAGCAGTTTATTATCTCCACCTTTCCTCTTTTGCCTGAGAGATAACAGTAATTCTTATCCTCGCAGTATCCCAGTCTCTCATTCTCAGACCTACACAAAAATGCACACGTTCACACTTTATTCATTTCTCCTTAAGGTTTTTAATTCTGCCACACAGTAACTTGGCCTACACAGACATACTATGGCACACCGTTACAAACACATGACTTAGCACTCATACATACACACAAACACACAAAGCTCAGATCTCCCCCATTCCCCATCCCTACCCCAGCCCAGCCAAAACAGAAGCTGGCAAAAGTATTTTTACTCAATCAAGAGAAAGGGTTAAGAATGCTCGGGGATGGTCCTTTGTCAGATTGAACACTGAGGCTGGGATTTACTTAACTAGAGTACATATTATTGTATCAGTTTTACAGTGCATAGGAAATGTGTTCACCCTGAGATTAATCACTAAATAAATACATATAAATAATTTATCTACAGTCTATAATAAATTACCTTTCTATCTAAATAAGAATGTATTTCTGTGGCTTTTGCTCAAGATGGTCATGCTTCACACATGTAAACAATTATTTTTTTGTCAGTGCAATTTCATTTTTGAGAGACGCAATTCGTGGCTTGCCACGCTTCTGTCTTGCTCCATACCTCCCCATCATCTCCCAAACCTCTTCTTTTAAACAAGAAAACTGACGCAAACGCTTGTAAGGTGCTTGAAGATTGAATCAGCTTGCTTTCATTTTCTTCCCTTTGCTGCCATTCTTTTCGGCTCTTTTCCTCCTACTTTTTCTTTTCTTCATGAATCCTATTCACCCATCACTGCTGCCACCCTTCCCTATTGCTCTCTTCTGTCCACCTTTTTGAAATTGAAGATGTGTAAAGGCTTGGGCTTTAGGGGCACAGTCTATTTTGAAGCCATAATAAAATTCATTGCCTGCCGCACGCGTGCACATGCACACGCACATGTCTGTTCAGGGTGAATCACACTACAGTATATAGGGGTAAAGTGTTCCCTCATCTTATTACTTTAAGCTACACCTTAAATGTGCAACCACAGTATATTTGTTACTTTCTGTGTTTATTTTCAGAAAACTTCTAAACTGATTGGGATGTTTGTATAATTGTATTGAAATGAGTTTTCTTGTAAAATGTCTTGATATGACATCTGTTGTGAATTGGCACTATATAAATAAACAAAATGAAACCGAGTTGAAATACTGTCATTAGTTGTAGCTTATTTGTAACTATGAATTTAGAGAAAGAATAGACATCACCTTCTGTTGGGTATTCAGTGTGGCTAAGGTGAAAAAACATTAGCAATGCCAATGTACATACTGTATAATGTTTATTATTAGGACTTCATAAAATAATACTTTTAAAAAGTTTTTTGTGGCATAAGCAAAGTCTAAATATGGGATTTTTGACTATGATTTCTTAAGCATTTCATATTGCATCAACTATGCTTGAATGTATTAGTGGAAAATTAGAAAAATAGCAATTGATTTCTTCTGTTGGTTCTTGCAAAGGTTTGACTAGTAATTTAAAGTCATTCGACACATGTCTATGTCTCTTTATTTTGCCACAATGATATAAAATTTCTCAACATTTTAAATTGCTGTAAAATTCTGTCTTTAAAAAAAGGGATAAATCAAGTCCAAATACCTCTGGTAAAAGAGATGCCCCATTTCCACCAGGGCCAGTACGGTACAGAATGGAATGGGTAAGTACGGCCTGGAACGGGTAGGTTTTGTTGCCATTACCATCTCAAAAGAATGACAGGGAGGGAGGACATGGGCGAGCTTAGCTTAACCAAAGCTCCAACAAAATGCAGTAACAGCAAAAACCTCAGCAAAAAGCATCTCTATTCTGTTTATGAAGATTAAATTTTTTGAAAACAGATTTTTTTTTTTACCAATGTATTACTTAGATATCCATAGCTCAGAGTGATGTCAATCTAGCCATCTTGTTTTACAAGGATACTTTGCAGCTTGTTTTTAGTTGGACATTAAATTCTAGTCAGCTCCAGGACAGGGTAATTGCAATAAAAGCAGGTTTTTCAAAAAAAAAATATCACTTGCAATTTCTTTTTATGAAAAAAAAAATAGGTAAGATTTTTTTTCATTAAAATCTGAAATCAGATTTGGTATGAAAAAAAATCTGAGATTTAATTCTTAAGCCATATCGCCCAGCCCTACCGCCACATGTTTCTGTAAATATTCACCCTCTATTCTGAACCTTTAATCCTGTAAAATAAGAGGAGTTTAGCCCTTGTTTAATAATATTAGCCAGAGGAATCATATTTTGACACAAAAATAAATAGAAAAAATACTGCATTGAAAATTCTTAAATTAAAAGTATTGCCCTGCCATTAAAATTGTGTTTTTGGTTTCAATTATTGAAATACAAAACCTAAAACATCCACCACAGCATATTTTCCTTTCAGATTTTGCAACATCTCTGTAAAAATATGATGATCTGAGATACATGCTGTGCAATGCATTGAGGATTGACAAGACCTTGTGCATTTTGGGGGAGCAAAATTTTTATCTAGAATTTTTTTTTTTTTTTCTGAAACCAGGAAGAATGTCTGTGAACCTACTAAGAAAAAAGATTTCAGCACCACTATAGCAGGATATGAACCCAGACCTTCAGGGCATGAGTCACCAATACTAACCACTCAGCCAGGATGATGATGAACACAGATTCAGTAGTATATATACTGACAAGACCCCAAGGTTTGTGGTTCAAAATTAAAAGGAAGTGCAATCAATCCCAACTTGCTGCTGCTGAAAACCCACTGGTAAAACATTGAATATCAATCTGGTAAGTGTGTTTACGTTTGTGCAAGTATATGTTTAGTTTTTGGTAGTTGCTGACATGACAATACTTTAGCCAGGCAATTTTTTTTTTATAATGCACATTTTTATTAATTTTAAAACAGAATTAGACAACACAATTTACAATGATCTAATGTAATTTACTCCCAAGCACTACACACAGCCAACTCTAAAAATATCAACATCAATATACATTATGTGACAGAAAGCCAACTGGTAAAGGGAGACCAAATACAATCATATTGGTGAAGTTTATCCAGTAGTCCATAAGTGCCAGTTTAATCACTGTCATCAACCACTCCTCATAAGGGGGAGGGGGTATTTTTGCCGCCAGTGTCTCAAGAGAATCTGTTTAGCTGTTGTAAGAGCCAGAATAATCCATATCTTTTCATAAGAGGAAAAGTGAGAATAAGGAAGTCCTGTGGTTGAGCCAAACACAGATTAGGAAAAATTTGAAACCATCTACCAAGAATACTCTGAAATTTTCTTCCATCAGTCATGAAGTGTTGGAACATAGAGCATGTAGGATTGAGGCACCTCGTCCATTACATCTCCAGAAGGGCCCATAGCTATTAACATACATTTGTGAAGTTGTTGTGGTGTTTGATGCAAATGGTGGACAATAGCTAGGAATCTTTGATCACAATAAGCAAAGTTGATATTTTAGTGTTAAGCAAAATCCAGTGTCTATTTCACAGTCCTTGAGAAAGCCACAGACATGTGAGCAATAAGATACATGTCCTTTATAACTACAGTACATAAATAAATATTTTCCGGCCAAAACAAAAGTTTTGATGTAGCATAACTTGTTGTCACTAATTTGATTTAGATTTGAAGGGGAACTTTATGAATGCAACAAAAGGTTTAGCAAAGTTTTGTCAGGTGAACCACTGGCAAAAATGCCTTTTGCACAAGGTTTGCATAACTACAGCACACACACTTAGCCTCATTGTCCGAGATGCTTTGACGGTGATGAAGCCTAATGTAGATAAAGTAAAGGGCATAGTTGAATACTTCCACAAAAGCACAATAGCCACAGAGAGGCTTAAGTCTGCTCAGCGCCAGATGGGGATGGCTGAACTGAAGCTCAAGCAAGACTGCTTTACTCGGTGGAATTCAACACTATACATGCTGCAACGAATCCTGGAGTGTAAAGACGCAATCATATCTACTCTGGTCCTCACCAATGCCCCTGTAGATACACTGAGCCAGGAAGAGTGGCAAATGCTGCCGGAAACATGTTCAGTGTTGGAACCCTTCGAACAGGTCACAGTGGAAATAAGCTCAGAAAGGTACAGCTCATTGTTAATATTACTGTTGTATTTGTTTAATATTATAAAAGATATACCAAATGTATGTAATTTTCTCTTTTTCAGTTATGTGACAGCCTCAAAAATGCTACTCTTGTGTAAGGGTCTGTAGAAAATAACTACTCAAAACCAGAGACAAGTGACAAAGGAGAAAGTGATCGAGTTAGTGACAGCACTGTGTGCATCTATGGACAGGAAATTCCACTGGATGGAATACAATACGATTCGTTCAGAAGCCTCAATACTTGATTAGGGTTCAAAAAACTTGCCTTCCATGAAACCAGGCACTGCAGAGGATTGCAGCAGCTGCAGCAAGGTGCACCCTCAGCCAACCAGCTGAACCATCATGTCAGGGAGAAAGGGCACTAGATGAGCAACCAACTTCTGCTATCTGGCAGCTTTTTGATGCCAGAGCAACTGAAGACCTGTCGAGAAGAGTACCCTCTGCAGATGCTATGCTAGAAATGAGGGCATATCTTGAGGAACTCTATATTGCCAGAGCAGCTGATCCACTGAGCTGGTGGAATTCTAGGGCTTCAGTTTATCTGCGTCTTATAAAGATCATGGAAGGGCGACTGTGCATTGTAGCTACATCAGTCCCCTCTGAGAGAATCTTCTCGAAGACAGGGCAAATAATGACTGAGAGAAGAAGCCGGATTAGCCCCTCTAAAATGAGACATTTAGTTTTTCTCAATGCCAATTTGCCTTGAAGCTAACATGAAAGTTTTAGTTGATTGTTGTGAGGCTCTTAAAAATGTTTGGTGCTGCTGTTTTTGCACAATCATTATATTATGTTATTTAGTTTTGTCATGTGCATGTGGCCATCCATGGTAAATTTGCCAAAGAATAGTGTCACTTTTTTTTGCTAGTTTGCTGCGTTAATGCATATTTTTTCCAAAGGATAAATATGTCACTTTATTTTTTAGTTCAGACACTTGTGCTGTGGTTTTGCACATTCAATTATCTTGTTTCTTCATTTCTGTTTTGTTTTAGGGTTTATCTAGTTCATCCCTTTTGTTAAACATTTTAGGAAGTTATTTATTGTATTGATTTATATTATCTTTTGTGTAAGTTTCAATAAAAAATACAATAATAACCAGTTTTATGCTTGATTATGATTATACTTTATGTAGGGAGTAATAGAATGGTTCATTCAACTATATACTTAAAGGGACTCTAAGGAAGTTTAACAGCAAATAAATGTATACAGCTGCAAAATTTCTTCCTCATACATAATCCAGCAATGTCCTGGTCAGTAAAACGAGCCCTGGGCTTTTCACCGTGGTTGCTTCCATATGCCTGTAAAATAACTTTATTAATTATTTTTTGTTACTGTTCGGGTTGAAAAAGTAGCGCTCCCTCTGAGCCTCCTAATGTGTGAAGCGGTAATGCGCGTTCACGTTCTATCGCTTCCTGCAGCTAAAACTGTAGCAGGGATAGCGTTGGAAGCATGGATTCTGCCCTATGATTCTGCTAAGAACAAGAAGAGAGCTGCTTCAAGCATCACCAACACTCCAGCCCAAGATAACCAAGAGTTTATTCCAGCGCTACAAAGAGGGAGAAACATGAGTTGGATCGATGTAGGCAAAGAGCCAGAGTAAACATCGGTGCGGGCGGCGTTTGAGAGGAGAACGCTGAATCTCTCGGTACGAAAAAAAAAAATGCAGCTGGCGTCATGTTTGCTTGAAAGGTAAGAAATATTTTCTAAATACGTGGGGGGAAAAGAGTAGACACGTTCAAAGCGGGGGTTTGTGTACTTCGTCCGCAGTAGGAACATGTTTTAGGCTGCCTGTCTGTCCTGCTCACAGCTGAGAATTGTTAAGCTAATTTGTTGGGATTATGAGAAAAAAAGTTCTAACTTTACTAGAGTATCTAAACTTTGTAGAACTATGTCGCTAATCTGAAAACGTGTATATATTATTGACTGTCATTTGTAAACGTGTGCACATTACGATTGGAGTGGTAAAAGTGTCTGTTTTAGGTTTGGGAAGGTCAGTTCATCAAGACTCCACAGCCATCTGCAGCAGCGTTTGGAGGGACCTATACCACAGTTTAGTCACTGCAGGGGAGTCTGATAGATAATTATAAAGTAAACAAAATGCAACTCATGTTACTGGTTATTGTTCTCCTCCATCACAAAAAATAAATAGGTTCCTGTTTGATGAACAGTTACCCTGTTTTGTAATTTATGTAGGCTATAGGCTTTTTTTTCTGTGTAGCATCAACTCATTGGATCAACAGGATGAAGCTTTAGGGCCCGGGGGGGGGGATGGGGGTACCCGGCAGTATTCCCATGTCCCACCCCTCTGTTTTAAGTGCACATTAGAACAACACGCAACACACCACATTGAGAAGGGGGAGAGAGGCTGGGGGGTCTTTCCACACCCCTGTTCGTTGGACCATCAGGGGCCGGAGCCCGGGTAGAACATCAGGCCGTCTGGTCGGGGTCCTGGGCTGGTGGGCTGCTCTTGCCGGTGTGGGGGCCTTGGCGGTCTGCTTGTCCCCATCCTGGTGGGCAAAGGGGTCTGTCTCCTGGGTGCAGGAGGAGGGGGCTCTATTGGGGCGTCTGTCCCTGGGAGTATGGAGTATAGTGTACGTATGGGGGGTATGAATGAGTGTATAGCGTCCTTTTTTCGTATGTCCTGTATTTGTAAGAATGTGTATGCATGAGAGGGAGGGTACGTATGAGTGTCTCTGTCTGTCTGTCTATGTCTACCTGTCAGGTTGGGTGTTTGGCTTCCCTCTGGCCTGATGCGTTTTCTTGCCCTCAGTTACTCCCCGTCGGTGATGGTTGCTCCTGCCCGCTGGTTGATGATGGCTCTCGATGCCTGGGGCCGGGGGTCCGGGTTGCGGCCTGGCTCGGTCCTGGTGCATGTCGGGCGGGTCCTGGGTGGTACGGTGTGTCGGGCGGCCGCTGTTTCGGGCCGACGTCCTCCTTGGATTGACTGGGGCACCTCTTATGGGGGTGCCAGGGTTGTAGAGTAGGTTGGTGCCGTCCACTGGATCGGTGGGGACCGTACCTGGCGCCCAGGCCTCCTGCCGGTTCCAAGACTTCTGCTGGCTGGTCGGTTCATCTGGGGGGGGCTGTCCGGCATTGGCTGGGCCCCTGATCTTGGCGCCCTGCGTGGGGCGGGATCTGGACCCATGAACTGGAAGATCTGGATGTCCAGGTGCCGGATGGGCGCGGTCTGGGGAGGGCGTACATCAGCTGTGGCTCTTGCTGTGGCTCCCTGGCGTGTGGGTGTGTGGGGGCGGGCCGGGTTGTTGGCGATGAGTATTGGTCCAGGGTGGCAGCGGCGTGTATTGTCCGTTGGTTGGTTGCGGATCCCCCTTGCCTGCGGTGGCGGCGGGGGCCCTTGTCGGCTGGTCCCTGGTTGGGGCCCCGGTGGGGGGCGGGGTGCCCCTGGTCCCCGTGGCCTCAGGGTCCTGATCCGGGCCCGTCCTGGCGTAGCCGGTTTCCGGCGGAGCCCGTGGGCTCGTCACTGCGATCTCTCGGGCCCCAGCATTGCGGCTGGTGGGTGTTCCCCTGGGGCTTCCATCTGTTCCTCTCTTGGTGGGTGATCGACCCTGCGCTGATCCGCCTGTGGCCTCTGTACTCTGTGGGACCCTGGATGCATACATCTCTTGCCTCCTCCATGTCTGTGTCGATTCCTGTAGGACGGATTGACGGTTCCTTACACCAGCTATCAATCACTTGCATGGGGAAACCTTATTCAGACCTGCATGCTCGCACACACATAGGTGTGGGGACATTGGTGTGGACGGACATATCTTAAGCTGAGGTTATCATCATTAGTTAGTTGTTCACAGGAGCTTACCAGAAACATTTGTATTATGTTCATTAATCCATGTTTGTGTGTAGTGAATGTGTAATTCTTAGTTTATTCTACTAGATCCAAACTATTGGTTTGGTTCTGTACAGTTTGTTGTTTTTGTTTTTTATTACTGTTTCTCTGCCGTCCGGCAGAGGTGGAGGACTGGGATGTTTTTCTTGTGTTCTTTGTTTGCCTCCCTGTCTTGTGTCGTTGGTTCGCGCCTCTGCTGGTCCGGTTTCTTTTCTTCACCTTCTTCCTTTCTCCCTTCTTGTCTCGGTTTAGTGTCCATGACGTCAGGAAATTGAACCCACAGTAATCACTAATAAAGATTTTTCATACATATACATCAAGTGGCGTACTACAGCGAAGCTGTAATACTCTGCTTGGGAAAGTAAAACTGTTGGGCTTGTACTTGGTACTCAGACACCAATTCTGAGTAGCATACTGCTAGACAGGACACGTAAAAAAAATAAATTAATAAAAAAAAAAAAAAAAAAAAGGATGAAGCTTTAGATGATCCAATAGTTTTGAAAAAAAAAGTGTATAAGTAACAAATTATTCTCTCTGAAATTCTATGTGTATATGTCAGTATGTATTGTCATATTTTGCTCCTATATTATTATATTCTGCTGTTTTTAGGACCAGAATTGTGTTTGATGGAAAAGGAGCTTTAGACCTACATGATTTAAGATTATTTATCTCCAATGCCATATGTTTCATAATTAGGATTTTTTTTTCTAGTAATTTTTCTAAAATAATTTACTGGATACTTCTACCACAAAAAAAAAAAAGAGAATGAACACCAAGACAGTTTGTAGTTTTTGCTCTGGCTGAAATTAGAACAATGTCGCCCCAATACTAGCGTCTGTATCGTTGCATGATCCCTTCCACAAAATTATATATCACTATGGGGAATTTTATTTAATCCTTTTCCAGGACTTGATAAGTGATCCCCTAGCAAAAGCTGATAACATTCTAAGCTGAACACAGCAAATGTATGTATGTAATTATGACAAATACAAATATGCAAAAATATTTTGCTACAATAACAATAAAGTAAATAGTATTTCTGAGTTGGTCATGAGTTTCATGTTGGTTTCTGTGGAACGGGACTTCTTTAAAACCAACGTAAACCACAAATGGGTCGGGGGTTTTGTCCCTGATCCTCCATACACAGCATGACGAAAATCACAAGCTGATTGTCTGCGCCAAGACGTCCATGTTGCTAAATACTCTGTAGGCAGAGTAACGATACTCCCGGTTACCAGATCCAGATTCTTGGCTGTCACGCAGAGCAACCACGTCACTCCACGTCTGCCGAGCCAAACGCAAGATTCCTTCATCCAAGAAGAACAAATTAAAAGGAGCACGTCTGCTCAGAAACCCTTCTGGATCCTGTCTACAGTACTTATTTTCCAGGTCTGAGGGCATCCGTTGGCAAATGCAGAAGGTGCACCGAGCTCGCTGACCCTGGTGTCCTTCTACCTGCTCCTCTCCCTGCTCTCCTCAGAAACTTGTGAATAATCAGTTGGACTGGATTCCTCAAAATAAACATAAGGTTTAAAGGTTAATGTGATGGAATGCATGTTTTATATAAACTTCACTGAAACAAGGCTTAAAGTGTTTTGGTCAGGGATTTGCGTTTACAATGAAAAAAACTGATGTAACCGTCTCCCGCTCTTGAGTCTCGAGGTGCTCTACCTGACCGGGTCTGCCGCGGCGTCCCGGTCCTGCCGACTTTGCTGCTCTGCTGCTACCCGACCGATCGCCAGCTCCAACTCGCGTGTAGAAAGAGATAAACGCTCCGACCAGAACAGCATTCCTCTCTGCCACCTGACAGAGACCCCCCAAGCTCGTTAAGATTCAGCTGGTATGAAGCCTCCCCCGAAAACATAAACTTCTTGGGCTGTCTGTTACTGTAATCAAAACCACAGCAAGTCATCTTTGCCCAATAATTGCAGATTAACATCCAAAACCGAATAAAAACTGCAGAGACAACTGATAGTGGAGTTCAGAAACACCAAATGACTGAAGTCTTTACGTTAGTCCCAGGCTGTGAAGAGCTCCGCAAGCAGAGGGGGACAGCAGACTACGGAGCAAGCTATTAGCTAGAGTTAGCCACAATTAGCCACCAGCGTTAGACTAGACGGGGCCTGTCAATCAAAAGGACACGCCCTTAATTATTCATAATTTCACAATTAAATTACAAATAAACGGAGGAGTTAGAAAAAAATTCACCCCCCTCAGAGTTGTCATGATAACAACTCATGTTCAACTCAGTTCAATAACCTGAACTATCTAACCTAAAATGGTTTTTTGAACCAGGCTGTAAACATGTTTATTTTTGCTGTAAAGTTGGCCTTTTTAACATGGGAGTCAATGGGAAGTTGCTCCTTTTTGCAGCCAGCCCCCAGCGGATGAGGGCTGAATTGCAGTTTTTGTCACTTCCGCGTTGGCTTCACATTCTGCGGGCGGAGTTTGCCCCTTCTTTAGAGCAGAGGAAACCCTTCTCGAAGTAATTTGTTGAAATATAAAACCAATACAGTAGGTGTTAATATATCTTACAAGGTAAAATGTACTTCCAGTGACCATTTACAGCGTTTACTGTATATTCACTTGACCTCAAATTGAAACAAAAAGCTCATCATTCAGATTACATAAAAAATTATATGTAGAAACAGGAGCTTTCCTATAAGTGTGTAGCTCCGTGTCTGGTTTATTTTGGGTTAAAATATGTTTGCTTTTCATTCTGTGAAGCATCTAAAATTTTACTCAAGTGGAATTAGCAATGCTTCATTATATTACTCAAATAATATATAAATAAAAAAATAAAAAAAAATACATTAACATTTGTTTTTATTTGTAATTTTTTCTTCAAACAATAAACTCGGGTGATTTATTAATCAACATGATTTATTAATTTATCTTTATTATTTGGCTTCGTACTTGATTCACTTTGCTACAAATTTCCCCACGTATCATATCCTAGAAATACACTAAAATTGATTTGGTCTAAATATCTTCCATCACATTTATTACCTCAGTCGAAGTTATGCGTGCAAAGCTGTAAACTGTCGAGTATAGAGCTGACTAAGTTGTTTATGATCGCTTGCGAGTGCACGTACAACATGCACGCCTCATGCAAGAGCTTACCGTTAAGACTGCAGTTACGCGTTTGGCCTGATGGGGCAATCGCGAGCACACAATTTCAAACTTCCTTAGAGTCCCTTTAATTAAAAAAATAAAAAGAGCCATTTGGGAGCCAAAAGAGCCGGCTCTTTTTGGTGAGCTAATCCAAATGATCCGGCTCACCAAAAAGAGACGAAAATCCTATCACTAATTGTCACAATGCTGGTGTCATGTATGAAGATAATGTCTTGCCGCAACAGTGGGTAATATAATGATGCTGTGTTGAATGCATAGACTGTAAAAAAGAAATAGATAGCGCCTCCTCACTCCTCCCCGTTTACCAGAATGACACACGTTCATGGGGGAATTCAATGGCGGATTCACAGACTCCTCCTCCCCAGCTCTGAGGAAGCATGTTCCTAAAAAGGGCATAGGGGCGGGATCTTCACTGTAGACTCTGCCCTCGCAGGGCGTATATGGGCGTGTAGCTTGGTGGTAATCGCGCCCATTCTGCTCCTGCATCTTTAGCTCTGATGCTAAACTTGGCTTGCTAAGCTAAAGGATAATTGTCCCATGCCTGACTGCTGCCGTATCTGCGCTCCTCCGACGGTTCTCCTATTTCTCAAACCTCAAAAGGTAAGAACTAGTAACATACCTGTCAACCATCAACCATGACTGCCCTTACTAACAATTTAAATTTCCCTTACTCAATGACCAAAAACTGTATTCGCGCCGTAAATGCCGTGTTTACCAAAGAACAACATGGAAAACTGCACCATCAATTTGCATTATTCAATTCTTTATTCAATACATCACTACCATATAATGATGTGTTCACATATCACATATCATATTAAAAGCCTAAATGACATAATTTGTGATTGTTGTTGTACTTGGAAGTTGCGGCCTTTGCTGATTGCAACATCTCACTTGTTGGTTTTAGCTAATACGATTTACTGTCAGTATTCAGTTTTACTTGTAGTAAAGCTGTCAGAGTGTCCACCCCCATCGATTTCCTATACTCTGTATTGAGTTTCCTGACATGGCTGAATACTCTTTCACTGTCTGCGTTGCTGTGAGGAAGGCATAGCAAGGCCAAGAAAACGCTCTTCATTGCTGGGAACCTTGGCCCACCAAATGCTGTTCTCAACTCAAAAATCTTAGACCAAAATGTTTCTGGATGCATTGGTCCCTCTGTGGTGAATGGTGGCATCTGTTCGTCTGGGATCAATTGGAAGTCATCCCATTCTTCTTTGATGGCCTCTTGATCTAGATGACTGGGCCCAAACCGCTCCGCCAATCTGAGAATATGGATGTAGTCCAGTTACTCTCTCCTTCGTGGATCCAGGATGACAAGATCACCCAGCACGTCATTTTCAAAGGGAAATTTGGCGATCATCTTTGCCACAACAACTCCAAATGACCTGTTTTATGCTGGTCAAAAGAGCGCAAAACACTTCATCGGGTCTCAGTCAAAGATTCTCTCTCACGACTGTGGGGCAAAAGAATGAGGAGGCCCCTATGCCCCCTAGGTGGCGCTCCTGTATGGCTCCTCATCAGTCAGGATGACTCATATATATCTGCGCTCCTCTGGCAGCCGTCTCCTTATCATCCCCAAAGTCAGGACACAGACTCATGGTGAGGCGTCTTTCCATTATTATGGCCCTCACCTCTGGAACAGGCTGCCAGAGGACCTCAGGGCTGCAGAGAACATTAATGTTTTTAAGAGCAGACTCAAGACTCACCTTTTTAGCTTAGCCTTTAACTAATTATTATTTATTAATATATTTTTAATCGCTCAGCATGTTTTACCTGATTTAATTTTTAGTTCAGCTTTTAACTGTTTATTTATTAATCTGCTTTGCATTTTTATTATTTGTTTTACACTTATTGTTTTATACTTTATATACTTTATATTTTATTAACTTTATATTTTAATGTATTTTAATCTTTCTTGCCAGTGTTTCCTCTCTGGGGAGCCCCCTGCATCGGGGGCGGTGGTCGGCTGTGGCTGCCTGGGTGCCCCCCAGGTAGTGCTTGGGTGGAGGTGGGGGTACCAGCCCTCCCTCCTCTGGGCGCCCTGGGTGGGAGCCTTGGCTGCTGCTGTTGATCTGCTGCTGCTGATGCAGATGGCTCCATGATGGCATTTCCTGGCTCATCTGTACTCAGCCCGCTTTTTGTAGCTTCTAAGTGTGTGTGTGAGTGAGTATGGCTGATGGGTTGGGTTGGGAGGGGGTTGTATTTGCACTGATGATTTTATTTTTTGAAGGGGGGGGGGGGGGTTGTGGGGTTATTTTAAATCTGTAAAGCACTTTGAGTAACTTTCTTTGTTTGAAAAGCGCTTTATAAATAAAGTTTGATTTGATTTGATTTGATATCAACTGCAAAAATGAGAATGATAAAGCATAAAATGTTAAAACCTGCAGGTGTAATAATGTAACAGATAATATAATTGTAAAAGTAAAATGTAATAAATAAGAGTCTATGATTTGTTCTTCTCGGTTCCTCTTCAACCTCTGTTGTAGAACCCTCTTTTGGACTGCTGGCAGCTGCAGGGGTCGTTGTGAAGCTGTCCATGAGCTGTAATCCTTCCTCTTCTTCTGTATATCCCTCTTTGAGATGCCAATTTCAATTGCCCATCTCCCCCATTGGCACATAACAACGGATCAATAATAGCAACCCCAAAACCAATCTTCTGGGTAAGTCAAGCCCCGCCTCCTTTTGGCTTAGCTTCAGCTGTGTGAGCTTGCTCAAAACCCTTCTCACCCTCTTTATGCGGTGGATTCCTGTGGATCCTGCTGAGTGTGCTGGAGGGTGCGGCCAGCCTCCGGCACTGGAGCACACCAAGACCAGTGGTATTCCGTGGAGCCTGTTATGCCTTATCCGTGGAGCTGCACTGGATATGTGTTCCCAGCTGTCATCTGGAACCGGCCGAACCACTTGGGCTCCTCATGCTTTCTGTTGTAGACATGTAAACACACCCCTCCGCCCCAAAGGGTTCAGGAGCTGGACCTTGGACCCCTCCAGGAGCTGTAGTCAGGGACTTGACCTTGGTTCGGTATACTAATGATCCTTAATGGCCATCAAGGTAATTTGGAGGGCCTGTCGCCAATAATCCCTGTCTGTGCAGTTATGTTAGCCAATTTTGACCACAGTGAGCCAATGAGAAAAATAACAAAAAGGAATCTGCAACCCTTGACTGGAGTCACCTTGTTTTTGTGTAAGTAATCACCACCTCTGCACTTCACCCAGACAGGATCTGAAAAGTTCCCATCACAGGTTTGACAGCAGGTTCGGAGTTAAAGTCTCCACAAACCTGGCCTTCATAAAAATGTCATCCAAACTGCAATTTATCGAAAAATGTTAAACCTACTTATCATTTTTGAAGTGTATTGTTCACTGCACAATCCATAATCGATATGAATTCCAAATATGTTTAAGTACTACAACCATACAATATCATTTCACAAAAAAAAAAAAAAATATATATATATATATATATATATAGGTAAATCGTGTACAGCCCTGTGTCAATCTGCTAGACAGACTTTTTTTGCTTGTGACAGCAAGCCACTATATAAGTCGCAATTGTTCCAAAATTTGTTTCGACCTTTTTGGTGGGTCATTAAGGTAAAAGAATCATAACCTGAATTAATAAAAATAAAAAATTAAACATAAAATGTTAGTAACTGTATTAAATCCTCGCTATATCATTTCCCCTCATTAATAATAATTCTGTTATTGTACTATGATGTTTGTTTTTCTTTTTTCTGAGTCCTGAATACCCCTGCAGAATGTTTTGTCCAATCAGATAAGTTTCTGCCGGTTACTTAAGCTTTCCTTCTTATTCAGTATGTGTGATGGTAAGAGGATCATATACCAAAATAACCACTTATGTAATGTTAATATATTATAATAATGCAAGTACACCCTCTAAAATGCAACAATTAAACTGTTATTTAACATTGTAATTTAAGGTAAAGATTATTATTTCATAATTTATTGTTTTTTTTATTGGATGTCCACTCCATTTTAATATATTCTAACTGTACTGTGCTAAGAAAATTGGTTAAACATCTGCTTTAAAGATCCCTGGGGAAAGAGCAAACCCTTGCATTATTTTGGTGTATCACAGTTGTTGTTCCTGATAAGTAAACAAAAACACATCCCTAATTGATGGATGTAAAAGTAAGCTCAAAAAACATTTGCCAAGTCATTACCTGTAAGTCAGTTTAACTTAGGAGTCAAACTAGTCAAAGTTTGTAAGGGTTGGGTGTGGCGCTTCATGCAGGTTTAATAGCCCCATTTATCACTTTAAGATCATGTATTATTCTGTACCTTGTTTCTCTATAGATAGAATAGTAGTGTTTCAGCCATCAATGCTACAGTCTCAGGTTCATGTAACACTGAAAGTGCAAGACGGGTTCAGGATGTTACAATTAAAAAATAAGAGGCTTACTTTGCACAAAACCAACAGCAATTGGATCAGTGGATCACAGTGCATGGGGAGTTGTCTGTACTTTTCTGTTTTTTATTCAATGATGCTGAACAGGTATAAATGTTGTTTTTTTTTTTTTAAGAACAGGCAGACTTACCGTTTTAGCCTAGCTTTTAACTAATTACTATTTATTCAGCCTGTTTAGCTGCATTGCTTGTTTTATTTACCTATTTATTTATGTATTTATTTTAATTATAGTTACATTTTAATACACAATTATGTTCTACAGTTTTACTATCTCCATTTTCACATTTTATTATTTTATTTTCAATTCTAGCTTTTGTTATTTTAATCTGTTAAGCACTTTGAATTGCTCTTTCTCCATGAAAAGTGCTATATAAATAAAGTTTTGATTTGATGTTGATTTGATTTAAATGTTCCATTACAAATTAGCTTAGCCTAAACTTAGTACATCCCTGTGGATGGAGAGTAATACGGAAATGTGAGGAACTGCTCCCTTACCCCAATCATGTATCATTTAAATTTCATAGGTGTTGAATTTGCTAGCAAAACAACGCCTTCCCACCCACCAAACAGGGACCTGATGCTATAGGTTCGTCCTTCCACCTGACTTTCAGATTGTTCCTGGTAGAGGTTGGGATCATTTTTCTCATACAGCAGTGTTACGGGAGGGGATCAGGGAGGAAGCACCGATGGGTCAAAATTCAAACAACCAGGGCCACCATGCGATCAAAAAAGTAGCAGCAATTGCTGGTGGCCCAGCAGAAATGGTCTCCAGATGGTATCAGCAGCCTGTAGCATGTCAAATCTCAGCAGATATTGTCCATGTTGTGTACCACAGTTATATGTGAGATCATACACCTTTTCCCTTGAAAGTTCAGCATGAGGAGGTGTTCTTTTAAGGTCCCGGGGAAAGTCTGTGCCTCTATTCACTGGTTCTCCGTTCTGTCATTGGGAGGAGCCATAGCAAAGCAAGGAGGTGGTTGCGACGGAGCTAGTGTGCCTATATAGAGAGAGTGGCGACAACTTGAAACATGGACACCATATTCGCTACCATCTTTCAACACGTTACTGTGGGGATTATGTATCAGACTGAAATAAATCACAGATCTTACCTTCAACTTTCTTTCTATTTTTTTTCTTTTTTTTTTATCAGGGAGAAACAAAGAAATTCATTTCAGTACCATTACACACATACGGAGCTAAACAGAAATTTGTGTTTGGACAATCGTATTTACATGTTCTCCAAGCTATTACTCTCCCTTTCATTTTACAATGTTTTCTGTTGTAACATTTGAACAAAAGAAGTCACATTTACTCATTTTTCCATCCAGATTAATAGACTGGTACTTCAAGCCATGTAATAGAGGTATTTAAAGCAGTTCAGGTCTCCGTGATCTTATATATCTGATCCATTTCGACCACCAACTCTTGAATTTCTCCGATTGCAATTTTAACTTACCTTCAACTTTCACGTAACTGCCGAAATTATTGTTCGTCAATATTTAAAAGGCATCAACAATGTATGACCAAGAACTAAATATTCGGAAAAAGACTGGTAAAAGTGACAAAACGTTCCCTTTTGCCCGGAAACGCTCCCAATTTTTGGCCATAAAATTATGTCCGAGGGGATTTTGAAACATATCATAAAATGTCCCGGTTAACCTCATCTTGTTTCACTGACCGTCATTCATCACTTTAAATGCATCCACTGCCTAGCTATTGAGGTTTATCAATCGGGAGCAATCATTTTCTAAAATTAGATGCAACTCTAAGAGCTGAAGGCTAGCATTTTTGCACCAAACCAGCCATAATATCTCCTACCAAGATATGACTGCATTGTGGCATGGAATATTTGTTTTGTACAAAATCTGTTCACTTCACAATCTATAGACTACAGTCTCAAAGTTGAAATTATTTCTTATACATCGAAAGTGATATATTTCTCGTCAGTGGGCTTTTTTCCGCCAAAACGCAAACAGATCTTACCTCACACAACAAAGAATTACTGGCCTTCCACTTCTCTCGTCGGACTTTGTGCTCCCACAATTTCCTCTTTTCTGCATCCCGAGGAAATAAATGTAACCGTTTGACACCTCCAGGTCTCGTACTGCACCCGAACCCTGCACAGCATGGCATTTTTAGATAATCATAGATCAATCTCAAGATGCACTACTCATATGTTTCTGTATTTGTTTCTGTGTTATACTGGCCAAGTTGGTATCGAATATGGCGCCAATGAAGCAGGTGACTGCCTCTGAGCCAATCAGATCGCCAAATTGTCCTAAACGTTCTAAACCGAGTTGTCGCCACTCTCTCTATATAGGCACACTAGACGGAGCTGGGCCACGCCTTTCGTGCTGTTGGGGCTCTGGGTGTGTAGTGCTCCTGGTAATCTGCTTCCTCTGCCCACGCACTCCTCCCATCACCCCTGTCACGCCCACCTGTCCAAGAACATTGGTTACTGTTATCTGAGGATAAACATGACCTGTTGGTGGGGTGGGAAAGAGAGCAGCCCCGCCAACTCCTGATTTCCTTTAACTTTTAAGTCCAGTGATGTTCGTCTAAGCCTCCTGGAGCTGTAATTCCACAAGGGCCATTGGCATTTTTATTTTAAAAATTTATTTTCATATTCATTAGTCTTCTTCCGCAAGTGCCTTCCAGACTGGTCCTATGTGGGCTCTATTTTCTGCTGAACGCACTGTGGGACCCCCTTTTTATTTTAATCAGTTATATTAGTAACACTACGCCATCATTTCTTCAGCATTAGTTATGGTAAAAATATACAAATTTATAAGTTTGTTCTCCCTGACAGGAATGATCTATGTGGCATAAAACCGTATGTCTCCTCAAACTGTTGTTCTAATTATTCCCTTTCTTATTTTAATTAATGCTTCCTGCATTCTTGCATCTAATTTATATTTATGAAACGGTTTTTCTCTCCATCTTAGTCTCTGCTCTTCCTCCTGCTTTCTCCGCTTTTCCTCCCCTTTTGCTTCGGTTCCTCCCTCGTCTAACCTCTGTTGCATCTGTCTCGCTCACCTTGTAAAAATTCATCTTTCAGGCATAAGTGCTCAATCTTTTGACCTATGATATAGAGGTTATTCCATTTAGCCATCTTTTCTAGACACACAGCAATAAATCTAGATAGTTAAAGACGCGAATAATGCAAAAACTTAAATGAACTATAAAAACGATCTTTCTTTTAAATCGAAACTGATTTATATGTTATAAAGTATTTATTTGAATAGTATTTCTTAATCCCCCCTTTATCAAGCTTCTATTTATTTTATAAAATGTAAAATCCGGGATGGCGACAAAAATCTGTATCAAAAATCCAAATTTGTTTAAATTTCATAAGGTATTTGTTTAGATATAATTTCTTAATCTCTTTTTTATCCTCAATAAACTTTCAAAACACAGTTACAAAAAAGTCTTTCCACATGAATTCAATTAAAGACAATGACAGAAAATACACACACTTAGATTCATGCACTTGCATGCTCCCCCCAAATATGATTGAACATTTTAGGAGCTGATTTTTAGATTCTCAATAAATTATTTTAATGCAGAGGTTTTAGACAATTCTGTCACAAACTCGTAATCTGATAAGAGTCTGACTTTTCGGTGCCGTCACTCCGAAAACATTATGCAGAACCGGACGGACAGCCCAAACCTCCTTTTAGAACTGATAATTTGTGGCCTCAAAAACCCCTTTTGTTTATCATTAAAGCATATATTAAAGCTTGTTCATTTTAACCTCGTTTTTCAGCTCAAAATGTATCATATCGCTTCCGCAGCAAACGTCTACACTTTCTCTTCAACAAGGCTGTGCCACTGGAACTGTCAACTCTGATAACTGAAGTAGTAAGAATATGTACATACGTATATAAGTCATTGGGATCATATAGTAAAATAAAATTGTTGTGAACCTGTGATCAGGGGGAACTCACGTGTTTCTAGCCGGTATGTGATATCTAGCTTCCACAGTTATCGTCACAAAACACATCTGCAGGCTTTCTCAGAACATCTCTGTGAGGTATTGTATTCTTAATTCCATATTAGTATACAGTGTATTCAATAATAATGTGTGTGTGTGTGCTCATAAAGGAGAACAATGACGAGTCTATTAGCCACAGTGTGAGAAGGAAGGAACTGTATTAGCAGTTGGTGAGAATCAAGGTCAGATGGAGACAGAAGGATGTTTACATGCTTAGAGATCCATGAATTCTTTGTTAGGCTTATCTGAATGTCAGAGACAGACTGTAACTATTGTGTGTGAGAATCTGTATTCCAATAAAAGGCTTCATCCACTATGCATCGGCATGCATTCTGAGGAGACTTAGGTGCATCCCTTTGCAGAGGTGGGATTGTTGGCCAAATCAATATATCAGTGTGCGAGTGGACTCTTTTGCTCTCCAACAGAAATAAAGAACACGCTGGAAAGTGGACTTCTAACGGTAACAGTATATCCCATATTTCGGCGCCTGTTCCCTTAAGGAGCAGGTTCGGAGTTACCGATGTCAGGAATTTTTCAACACAACCGACTCGTTTAGTGACTGCTTTCCTGTGAACACCGACTTGTGGGCGGGCACAACGCCACCAGTCTCAAGCCAAAAGCAGAGAATCGGCTACAGACGTCCCATACAATATTCCTCTCGCTGCCGCAACAACTTCAAATCGTTTATGTTTAATATATATATTCTAGTGTAGTTCACTTCACTTATCCGCTACTACACACACTTATATATTAATTCAGTTTCCAATAAAAGTTTATACTCAATCTGCAGTCGTAAGACTCCTGCTTTCACACAGAGTTGAGCTCTCAACACACACACATGTTCACCGCTCTGACAGCTAAACACTCATTCACCATCCTACCTCCCCCAGAGGACCACAAACTATATCTACTATCTACAACAGAAAATTATTTAAAAATCCCTTACCAGTTTTTCGCGCCTCTAAACAACGATCGTTTCACCGGCTGCTTCCTCCCCGCAGAGCCGTACGCCCGCTGACTTTCCAAGAGTGCTTCCCAATCAGCCTGTCCGTCAGGGTGACTAAGGAGTGGCTCACATCGGGTTTGTTCCAATAACACAACAAAGATTGAGAAACAACAACAAAGATATTGATGGTGGTGGTGGGATCCAGGAAAGTCTATGGGCAAGTCAATTACCTGCACAGATATTGCTTGTATAGCATTCTGAGACTACGGACAGGTCAGTAGGTGGCTATTATAATACTCAAAAGTAACTAGGAATTAATTACTGGCCTAACCATTGACTAAAAAGGCATGAACAAGGAGACATTCAATTTACTTAAAATTATCACGTATTTGTAATTTAGAGAAAGTTTATTTAAAAAACGTGAGGCTTGCATATTTTAAAATCCTCTGCGTTATATTGCTTTTGCGTTCTGATACAGATACGTCTGTGACTCTGCGCTGCTGCCTGCCAGTCAGTCACAGCCCAGGCCACGCCCAGCCAGTATTCCCCCCGTTTTTCCTAGTCCGCCAGGCAACACCTTCTTTTGAGCCGTTTTTCAAAAATAAATGTGAGAGGGGTTATTCTCTGGTAGGGTGTTGAGTTACTCTTTAAGTACAACCGGGCCTCCGGGCTATGGCGGGTGGAAAGTGCCAATTGTCTGCTCACCATACAGCGGAGAAGGCGCAGTCGAATCTCACGTCGCCGCCTACATGTCTGAAATTAAAATGCGATTTTGAAAGGCTGCCAACGACAGATGGGCGATGACGTAGCGGCGCCGTAATGGAATGAACGTCTACAGCCGGCGACGACGCAGCGCGAACTAAAAAATTACGTGTCAAATATAGATGTGTCTCACCTGTCGTCGCCTCAAGAACGTGAGTCAATATTAAACCTGACAGATGGCAGGTCGGTGTAGTTTTCCCTCTCCTACTGTTCTAGCAGTTAAACATCTTGTTTGACATTTTTGTGACATTTAGACATCATATCCGATATAACTATCATCAACAACTGTTGCATGAATTATTTTAGAGTTCGATATAAAAATAGATACAACATATATTTGCACAGTTTCAAAATTGTATTCAGATTATCAAACTTCTCTACTAATCATATAGTAATGACATTCGTGTTGCTACCTTGGCAGAGTGGTTAAATATCCACGCTAGGCATCAAGGAGTCAATGGCTCGAGGCCCGTGCTCGGAGCAAACCATTATCAATTAGACTCTATTGATCCCAGAGGGGACTTATGTACATTGTTTTGGGTCCCTGCAAGAAAGAAAGCTATATTTATAAATAACAGTTTTGTAGTCACATATGCATTCTGGCAGGGACCATGCACATGTTAAGCATGGTCCCTATGTTAAGCATAGAAATTGGCCATGAATCATAAAGTGTATGCCCACCTTTCCCATAATCAGTGTATAGTAAAGCGCTGACCAGGACTCGAACCCCGGCATACCAGGTGCCAGTCATGTATGCTAACCACTCTGCCAGAAGCAACTGTCATTAAAACACATAAGAAGATTGACCATTATAAATATTTCATTGGCAGCGACGACAAGTTAGAGTGCGGGATGTTGACAGCGACGTCGGGTTAGGCAGCGAAGTGTTATCTGTAGCGTTAAAGTAAGACGTGGGTCTCCTTAGTCCGGTAATCCCTGGCAGTTTCCACCCACCATACCGTTCACACCAACCATGTCTTCAGACCATCTTAACAGGTCTACCTAAAAAAAAATAAAAAAATCAATCAGACAGCTGCAGCTGATCCAGAGCTCGTGTTCTCACTAGAACTAGTAAAGTAGAACACATGAGCCCAGGTATAAAATCCTTAGACTGGCTCCCTGTAGCTCAGAGAATAGATTTCAAAGTGTTTTTATTAGTCTATAAATCATTGAATGGGTTAGCACCAGAGTACATTAGAGATCTGTTATCGTGGTTCCAGCTATCGAGTTCATTCAACTCCTCCAGCTCTAGTTTACTGAATGTCCTTAGAACCAGAAGCAAATATGGACACGTAAAAAAAAAAGAAAAAGAAAAAAGAAGCAAATATGGAGAAGCAGCTTTCAGTTTCCATGCTCCCAACATCTGGAACACACTACCGGATGAATGCAAAGCTGCAGTGCCACTGAACTCTTACATCAAAAATTTAAACGTATCTATTTAGACTTGCTTATGAGTAACTGAAATTACTTCTGCGTTCATTCTTTTTAACTACTGTTATTGCTTTTGTCAATCGCTAAATGTTTTTGTTTTTAATTCTCATAATTTGACATTTTTTATGCTTTAATCACAATTTTCGTCTTGTAATTACTGTTATTGCTTAATGTTTTAATTGATTCTTGTGTTTCATCAGTTTTTAATTTTCATAATTTTACACACATTTTCTGTATAAATGTTGGTTTATGCTTTCTTTTAGTGATTCTATGTTTTCATTTTCAGATTTTTGCAATCATGTAAAGCACCTTGAATGGCCTTGTCTTGAAAGTGTGCTATATAAATAAAATTGTATTGCCTTGCCTAGTGGCAGCAAGAGATGGAGTCTACAATTCACAAGTGGCTGAGGTAATGCAGTTGATCCAGGATCAGACATCGATGCAAGCTGTAGCAAGAAGGTTTGCTGTGTCTGTCAGCGTAGTGTCCAGAGCATATGTGCGCTACCAGGAGACAGGCCAGTACATCAGGAGACATGGAGGAGGCCATAGAAGGGCAACAATCCAGACAGTTACCACTGCCTTTGTGCAAGGAGGAACAGGAGGGGCGTTATCAGGTCCAAGCAAAAATGACTTCCAGCAGGCCACGACAAAGACGAAGGCATTGATGCTAGGGACTGGCCTGTCCGCTAAAAATGTGGTTCCCATGGGTAGAAGCCTCCAAGAACCCTAAAACTTGGAATAAATGTGCCTCATGATGTTTGCTACAATTGAATCATGACAGGACAACGTAAAAATGATACTTAGATTTAAATTATTAGCTAATTGCACAAATGACTATCAGATCTGATTACCAAATTGTCATGGAGAATATAACCAAGCAAACCAAACCATCACCACACAAATCATCACTTTTGACAATTAGAAAAATACTACCCATTTTGTCTACTCAATTCTTTAGATTACCAGTTAATCATTCAATAATGGAGAACAGAGGTATTTTATTATTCTTAATGCTTGCCTCTTTCCAGAAATATTCAGCACCATCTTGGTGCAATTTTCTAGCCATAGAAGTTGCTCTTACTCTGTGTCCACACTGAACGCGATAGGAGCCACTATAAAGCACTATAAAACTGTGCGAGTGCATCCTCGGGATTGGCTCCACACTGAACGCGATAGGAGCCCCTATAAAGCGTGACACACGCCTAGCTGTTCGCGTGCACATTCGCACCTTGAAGCATGTACAACGCGAACTGGTCACGCTTAAAATATGGTATTTTCACGCGCCAACTGGCCTTCAGCGGAGCTTGGACTACAGTGCAACTGGCGGTGGATTATGGACCCAGCTGACGGAGGACTGCGTGTTCGGCCCTGCAGCTGGCTAGGGATTATGGACCGAACTGACGGAGGACAGAGTGGATTACGTGTTCAGCCTGGCCTCCGGTAGACCGGGGACCGCTGCACTGGGGGTTTGGTGAGCTACAGATACAGTCTAGCTACGGCGAAGGGATCTATAAATAGCATAAACTCTCATAAACGCCGGCTCCTCGCCGCCTGGAGAACGTGACCTGCTCGCCCAGTTTGTGCCGTGAAGGTCCAAGCTTTGCCTGCCGAAACACCAACTACATTTCCGAGCAGCTGTCCATCTGTCTGCGGTTCGTAAAAGTTTATAATATTTGAGCAGCGTGGGACGTGGTGCGGGAGCTGCTACTGTTGAATTAAATAATTATCATAAGTAATTCAATGCATGTTCAAGCAGAGACAAAATGGAGCCAATTTCCAGTTTAACATTTATTTTGAACAGATTAACAGATATGCGGGTTTTACAGAGAAAACAAAGATAATTCTCTGGGGCAGATTTGAAGAATCTGACCATTGAATGATTTTCATGTCAAAACTTTTATAGACAACCGGGCCTGCCAGGGTTGTAGGCGTTCCTTCTCCTCGAAATCTTACTCCAATCCGATCATTTCCAAACAATGTCTGAGCAATGATTTGCTGTCAGAGAATCCTGGAGTCAGAAAATGAGTCGTCTCTGTTCTGGGTCAAAGGTTCATTATAAAAATTTATGGTTAAATGGCTATCTGCTTCTCTAAAAACTTTCCTCCCAGTTTCTTATCTAAACATCCTTGCTTTTACAGCTTGCAATAAAAACTCACCCCAGAGTTTTATGACTTAAAAGCTTACCTGCATAAACCATAGTGTCAGACCCATAACCATGCAAACTTTATAAACAGTCTTTTACCTTCTGAATGATAAAAGTTTAAACCTTATGCAGAATTACCACAATTCCCTCTTTTCAATCCATTTTTGAAAATGGATTGATTAAAGATCAAAACCTGTAAAGCTTTTTGAGAATGCAAGAAATCAAATCCAAGAAATTTCATCAGTTTAAAAACATGAAGTATTGCAGACTAAAATTCAAAACACAAACTATTAAAGTACCCTTTTTAACCTTAACTCCCATTAAAAAATGTAAATCTGTTAATCATAGATTCACCCTCTTTTGGCATTAACCAAAAAAATTTATTTTAACAATTCCCACAAACTAAATTCAAAAACCCACAATGTATAAGAATGTCTTACATGTGAAGAGATAATTAAATCTGACTTGATACATGTTAATACTGTGGAAGAAGCTCAGAAAATCCATGAACATAGACATTATTACTATATTATATTCTGAAAGAAATCAAACTTAAAGTGTTTAGAAATCTGTGAAATAGAAGGTATTAAGAACCCTTTTAGGCAGTGTTACGACTCTTCACTTGTGAATAAAATAGTTAATCAAATAGTTAAACAACCTGTAAAATGCAAAAAATTATTAATAAATGTTCAGTCTTTATTTGTATTCTGATCCTCTTTCTTCACTCTCATTTTATCCCCCTCAGTGGCTCCTGGCAGCTGGAGAGCGATATACAGAGCTGATCAGTGTGGAGGGCTCCTATTTTTTTTAGTGTTCCAGTTTTTACTCCCATATTTGCAGATAACCACTCTCTGAAATGCCAATTACTTCATTAATTGAGCATTTCCCCCAATATACACAAATGCACAGACAGGCCCCGCCGCCTGTGGCCCCAGCTTCCGATTCAGCTTGGTCAAAACCTTCTCGACCCTCCTTAGGCAGAATCCTGCCGCTCCTCGACCAGGCTCGTCGTTTCCGTGAAGCTGCATTCAGTCCATGTCTATAAAAGAATTGTCTTTTCCAAATCAAATCACAATCAGATGATTACAATAATAATCCCTCTTTAATGGTAAATTACTCCCGTAATTGACCATTCCCAAACACAGCCAATTCATTCAGGTGCAGGAAGATGCGATCTGATGCCATTAAGAAGACCTGGTATGGAATCAAATGATTAATTTAACATTTACTCATTATTTCTAAATTCTTCCTTACAGCTTAACAAAACCCATAGCATGTGTCATAATAGCCAGAAATATATCCCATAAGTACGCAAAACTAACTTAGTTAGCCTGAGTTTTTCACACCTTAGCTGTCAGACCCTGTAAATTTTCCAAGTATAAATTAACAAAAACTAAACCTATAAATTTAAAGTGTCCAATTTATCTAAAGCCAAGAACGTTTGTTAATCTCAGCAAATTGTCTCCTGCATTGTTGTGAAAGGCAGTTATGACAAGTTTCCACAGATAAGTAGACCAGACATTTCATCCAGTCCACACAAGCCTTTGGAGTGCGTCAACAATGGAGAAACAGCCATTCACGTCCCATGCCCTGATTTGGCAAATCAATATAATGTTATTTAGTTTTAGCAAACATGTCCAAACTTGGCAAATCTATGGTCTGATCACAAATACAATCAAAAGTATAGAAAAACGCAGGTTAACCTCTATCAGTCAGTCTTACCCACTCTGCAAATTCTTCCATCATCCCCATAACTTCCTTCCTGGGCTATACATTTCAGTGTCAGCAGTCTCCAATTCCTTGAGGTGAGAAAAATATCTTAAAATTAATCAGTAAGATCAGTAGGCTCTATGTTGATGTCCTGCAAAATATGGTGTCTGAAAGCAAACATAACTCTTATGTCATAATGTCGATTCCTCAGATATAAACTGCATTGATACCATTCACTAATTCTTTTCTTCAAAGTTTAGTGGTCTGTTCCCAAAGTAAATAGATAACTAAAATAAAATTGAAAAACAAAAAAGGCTGGATTTTTCTGTTAGATATTGCTAATACACCACTAAAACATTGCAATAACAAAAATAAAGGCAATAACCATCTGCAAAGGTTCTATCCCTTTTTTTAAAAAAAGTCTCTATGGAAAAGTGGCTCTCCTGGTTTCGCTTCACTGAGGTTGAGACGAATAGCTCATATTGAACTAAACCCCTTTGTAATCAGACTTAACACCACTTTTCCCCGACTCTGTCCCTTTAATCAATTAATAATTTCTGCTAATATAAGTATGCTACTTACATTGAGATAACTGTTGTTGATGTTGAAAAAAGGTTAAAAACATCAAATGTTTAAAACAAAACCAGAGAACAGTACTCACTGATAACACAACATAGTTTACAAAAACAGTCTTCAGTTTGCTATACTTCAAAGTCTATCTATATTTCTAAAGAAAAATCCAAGATTTAAATCACCGACAAAACAATTTCCCTATAAATATTGCCAAACCTAAATTATATTTTTTTTTAACACAATCCAATATCCCTTCAAAGTACTTTTGCTTATATGATTCCTCTTTAAACAAACCCAAATGTGGTCACTTGCCCAAATATTCTTGATTGTAAACAATGAAAACTTTTCATACTTCAAAAACATCTGTCCGATTCTGTGAAGGGAACTGAACATAGTCAAAGTGATTTTTGCAACTAAAACTCCTCTTAAATTTTCGTAGGATACACAATAGTCTAATTCCCCTCAGCACTCAAACAAAACAAAACAAAAAAATTCAATAAAAGAGGTTCAAGAGATGAGATTTCTCTAAACAAAAACTAGTCGCAATAAAATAAAAAATAAAAACCAGCATTTTTCTTTTCAGTATCCCCCTTTTCCTCTCAGGCTTCTTTTTTATTTTCTTTTCTCCAATGATAAACACCAAATTAAATTGAAGCTTCTAGAGACGTCAAATACATTACCACTGAATCATGATTCCTTTAATCCAGCTTCCCAAATTAACATTTTTCCAAAGTTCTAATTAATAAACAGACCGCAGTTCAGAAATCTGGGTCATAATCCAAATCAATACAAATATATAAATTTTGAGAGAGAAAGAGGAAAAAACAAAAAACAAGAAAAAATAAAGAAAATAAAATAAAAAAAATCTAAATAAATTGAAGAAAATAAAATAAAAAAAAATCTAAATAAATTGTCAGTTACAGAGTCCCCACTAATCAAATGATATATTATGTCATTATTCTAGGATCAGATCTGTTCCAAAATGTTTTAGGACCTGTAAATTTACTCTCAGCATCAAATAAACTAGCTAACAATCAATACTGAACATCTGAAAGATTAATCTTAAATTTCAAAACCAAAATCGATTCTTATTTGTCAAAACAAAATGTGCATTCAAATATATAGTAAAAATTATTTCAATGTAGCTGGTCCAATCACATTTTGCCTCTACACGATCAGAATAAATGAATTTAGAATTTACTTCTTACTTTCAAATTAAACCATCATTTCGGTCACCGTGATATTCATTATTTGTTCTTAAATAAATCTACCAAAGACTTTAATTGTTACTTTCAATCCTTAGACCAATTCCAAATTTATCCCCAGTCTGTTAAAAAACAAACTGATTACCAAAAGATGACTCTGTGTTTTAATGTTTTCTTTTTTAAAACCAAACATTCAAATCCCACTAGTTTATAAACTATCACTATGATAAGTGTTGTTTTGCATGGTAAAGACATTTAATTTGTAACGGAATTGAAATGTACTGGGTTACTTCATGAGCCCCAGTTAAATTTTGATAACTCCAATAAGCATTTTTGTCCATAAAATCCTTAAGTATGTTCAATTGTGTAAATAATTTAACACCAGTCTCCTTTAGGTCATTCATTCAGAGACCAAGCTATATTTCTAAAGTCTATAGAGCCATCAGAAATAAGCCAAACATAATTTTAGCATAAATGATACTTATTTAAATCACAGACTCATTTTCTGTACCATTCAACACGGTGCTTATTAAAATAATTTAAACCAGTTTGTTGCTTTCCAATTAACACCGTTTGCTTTTCGTTAAATTCTTATAATTACTACTTATAGCTTTATCTTTATTTAGGCCAACTTAACAACTCCTGCTTAGATCAATCAAAAAAGCAAAAAATCCACCTATTTAAAGATTCAAAAAATGCATCTTTTATTTTGACTATAAACTCCCTCTTTTTAATTTTAAAGATGAAATCAAAAATTAAAACTACACCAAGTCAGAATCGACTCATGAGTAACTGTTCTTAGTCATTTACGTTTAATTGTAACATGCATAATTATCCCAAATAAATTTACATGCTATCCTCATAGTTTCGCTCTCCTCGTAAAACCAGTTAACCAAATTCAGCATGTACTTCTTAATCTTTAATCTCCGTACCGTAACAGTTCAGTTAAACATGAAACACCTTAAAAAATTGCCCTTCGTAGAAATGTGCTAAACCATTGCCGAAAGGGAGTAGCAACCAAAAGTTATCTGAGCAGTTATCTCGAGGCCGTTTTACATCCTAATTAACCAGAAAAATTTAACAAGATCCAAATTCGTTTAAGTCTTAACACGGCATTCGTCTGCAGGAGTCTGTAATCACTTTCTATCCAAAATCAACTTTTAGCTTGCAACACATAGAACATGCAGTTAGTTTCAACCACAAACACATTGACACACAGAAGCAACCACCGCTAAGTTAGCACAACAGCCTATAGCAACGTGCTACCGTTAGCTTTCTTTGTGAAACGAAAGCTAAAACAGCACAAAACGTACGGCGAAAACACTACAGAAAATCGCAACACACACTTTAGAAGATGACTTACCGCAATACCAGGACTTAATCCGCACAATTTATACCACTGTACCAAACTTTAATTCGGCACGAACAAAAACAATCTCCTGTTCGTCCACGCGGACTGAAACATATTTTTCCAATTTCAGCCGTCCCGCACAGCAAACACCGATTCAACTACGTCCGTTACAGCCCAAAACCATTAACAAAAAACACAGCATTATAAGCGGTGGCTGTTAGACCTAATTAATTATTTTATCGCGGAGGTTTCAGACCAGTCTGTTACAAGTTTCGTAGTCCGCTTTGAGAAATTTCCTGGCGCCGGCTTCCAGAAAACCCCTCAAAAGACTCGAACAGATGGCAGAAAACCGCCTACTACCACTAATTTATTTATCAAAACATATAGTCAAAACTGTCGTATGTTAGCCGTGCTATCAAGCAAACAACTCACACAGTATTAGCTCCGCCATAGCACCTAGCTTAGGGCGGCCGCTCTGATGTCCTGTTATAAATGTTCACAACTAATTCTTATAGATATTTAATTTCAGTTATCCATCATATTCAGTTATATATTTATTTATCTATGTTAATTTATTTATTATACTCGAGTTCATTATTTATACTATAACATTTTAACACAAACGCAACATCACCAGCACTTCTCGCCAAGCGCCTGCGTAAAAAACATCTCACACACACATATACAGACATGCGCAGCTCGTCACATCAAAACACCAACACAGTACTTTTATAACATTATTAAAAACTAACACCAACAACACTAACCTTAATCGGACCACACCAAAATGCCGGACCATTTCCCATTTCAATTTGCGGTGCTCACGCGCACGTTTGAAAGAAACGCAGGCAGTCCAAGGTAATCCGTTCAGATTAACAGAGGGCAACCCAGGCGCTCCTTAATCTATTTTCCGTTTGCCAGCCTCGAACAATCTTACGAAAGCGTCCTTCCGTAATTGAGATCGCCACTTCTCAAGCCCCGATCCGCACTTTGGTTCCGATTTTTGAGTCGTTGAAGGGACCGCTCCATCTGGTCCATCTGCTCCATTGTCCCCCTGGGCACGCAGAGTAACAAACTCCATCTCCCAGCAGGCACCGGTGTTTCTCTGCGGAGTGCAAAGCAGGTCGCAGTCATGCGCTGAACAGAGAAACAGACAGATGAGCAGCTTCAACACTACGGGCCCGCAACAGTTAATCTGCTCAAAACAAAAACAAAAAACATATTTAACTTGCATGACAACATTACCCAATGTTAGATTAACCAATCAATAGAATTTAAAAACTACGCAACTCCGCGCAAATTGTCAATAGAGCAAATACATGTCCGTTTATTAACTTAAAAAATAACTGGATTTTGGTCCAAAACACTGCACACGTCGAGGTCACCAATTGTTGAATTAAATAATTATCATAAGTAATTCAATGTATGTTCAAGCAGAGACAAAATGGAGCCAATTTCCAGTTTAACATTTATTTTGAACAGATTAACAAATTGCAGTTTTACAGAGGAATTTTGCCCCCGTCAGTTCCTCTGTGGTCCAGATTTAAAGAAATCTGAACATTGAATGTTTTTCATGTCAAAACTTTATAGACAGCCGGGCCTGCCAGGGTTGTAGGCGTTCCTTCTCCTCGAAATCTTACTCCAATCCGATCATTTCCAAACAATGTCTGAGCAATGATTTGCTGTCAGAGAATCCTGGTGTCAGAAGATGGGTGTCTCTGTTCTGGGTCAAAGGTTCATTATAAAGATTTATGGTTAAATGGCTATCTGCTTCTCTAAAAACTTTTCTCCCAGTTTCTTATCTAAACATCCTGCTTTTACAGCTTGCAATAAAACTCACCCCAGAGTTTTATGACTTAAAAGCTTACCTGCATAAACAATAGTGTCAGACCCAT